>ML366543.1:0-64661 GCA_005239505.1 Nicotiana paniculata
TTGAATCAAGTGAGCTTTTGTCATGAACTTTGTACCACATCGGTGAAAGACAACTACACTTGTTTGTATAAATGTAGGATCACTTCTTAGAGCTCTTAAAAGGAGTTGAAGAGGATGTATCCTCGCGCCGCCGTTGTCGCTCGCTCGGCTCGACTTCGGCTTCGGATTTGGATTTGTCAAATGATCGATCGATAAGATTATTTTTGGACAAAGTTTATTTAATTAATTATTTAATAATTAAATTAAATGTCAGTTAGTTCATTAACGGAATTAACTNTTTCCTTCCTGAACAGACACTTTTTCCTGAACAGACATCACACCTGTTCCAATAGTTGCCTATAAATTCTGAGGCATGACTTCTTTTTCCACACACTGAAAAATCAAAAATACTGCATTCTACTTCGCAGTCTCTCTCTCTCAAATTCGTAAGTGTGAGCTTGCTCCGTTCTTTGAGTTTGTTGGTATCTTGCAGTTAGTATTGCCACTGTTGCAGGAAGGTTATTTCGTTTCATCCTGGGAGGATTTAATCCATTACCTTGGCAACTTGTGAGGGGGTTAAAATTCTTTAAGGACACACAAGGAAATTGTGGACGCGGAATATTTCTTATCGTTTATATATTTTATGTTTCTTCTAACAGTTCTTCTGATTTTCTTAGTTTTAACACAGAGGCGATAACATCGGTTTCCTCCTCTGAAATAGGACAAGAATCATTGCATGCTGACCCACCGTTAGGTCTGCTGGAGGCCTTATATCCATTGTGCGCTTGTAAAGCGCCGCTGGACAGAAAAGAATCTGCCTCTGTTCTTGCGTCTCCACGAATAGAAAGACTTTTATAGTAGGACGTATAATACTCTTGGAAGCTTGAAAACCAACTTCTAGGTTTACAATGATTAGGGGCTCTATTTGCATCTCACTGGAGCGGGTTCGCGTACAAGTTTTAATAGGCAGTGGAGGGGATTGAGTCTGGTTTACGTGTAAAATAGGATTGGCCATTTGTTGTGTTATTGTCTGTCTTTTTTCCAGGTGTTTTTGGCCAGAGGACGCATGCAAAGGGTCATTATGTATATCCATCGGCTGATCCGTGTAATAAGATAGAGATTGTGGGTTATTGGGATTTTTATTAGAAAGATTATTGATAATTAGGTCATTATTAGTATATTGCATGCAATTTGATAGGTGGCGAGAGTGGGTTTATGTGTTGGGTTAGTGGGATCTGATGTGTCTATTGTTAAAGTGGGGTTATTAACAATTTTATCAAAAATATTTTTATTTTTAATAATTTTGTTAGGACAATTGACGGTTTCTTCCAAAACCGTGTCCACTCCCAAAAGAGGTGAAAAGTGGTTTTTTGTTTTCACTTTATTGTTGGAAGGTTATCCTGCACTTGACAGAGATATGGGCGTGTTGGACATTAGTTTGTTTCTATACACAAATTTTTGAGAGATCAAGTACTTACCCTTGTTGGAATCGAAGATGTTGACATTTATACCTGTCATTTGGTTACTATGCACAGTATGTGTTGAATTTGTTGGAGATTTCTTTTTTCCTTTGTGGAAGGAGACAATCCTCCATTCTTCTTCTTTGTATTCTTTTAATGTTGTTACTCTTTTGCCTTGTCTCCTCATTCGCTTCATTATGCTTTGTATTTTTGCACCGTCTTGTGCTATGACCAAGGTAACCGCAATTTTTGTAAAGTAGATTCTCCGCTTCGTAGGGTATGTGTTGTTTGTGAGAGCCTATGAAGACGAAAGGTTTGACAGGCTTATCTAAAGAGAGTTCAACACATAGCGACCTCGTAGAGCTGTTGAGGTGCATGCATCAATTTTAAGAAGTCTACTTATTGTACTTCCAACTTTTTGTAGTATTTCCCCATCATAAAATTTTGTAGGCAGTTGTGGGAGTCGAATCCATATGACAGTGAAGTTTTTTTCGCGTGAGTGGCCACAAAATTTAGTTTCCAGCATTGCACGGAGAGGTAAGTGTCCAAATATGAACCATGGTCCATTTTGAAGTGTATTCACCATGTTTTCTTCTTTGTTAAAGCGCACTATATAGTAGTCCTCTCCTAGATCTATTAGTGGAAACGACTCTAAAGGTTTCCAAAGTTTAATTAAATTTTTTTCAAGACTTAATGAAGGATCCTTTTGCCATGTAGCTTAATTATAAGAGAGAATCTCCACGGGTAGTAAATTCTTTGTTTGTCTTCCTTGGTAATTGGGACAGTGTAGGTATTGGAATGTGGAGTCTCTACTAGATTGTCATCGTTATCCGTAGTTGTATTAATTTTCATAGGTAGTGGGGATAGGATGGATATGCTATTTTGATGCTCATGTGCCATTAATTTATCCTTGAAAGAAGAGGTTTCCGTTTCCATTAATGCTTGTTCGAAATTTATGTCCGGTGGTTTGGGAGAAATTGTGTTTTGACTGGGATTTTGGGACAGTGTGTAGGTTAAGTCTGAAGAGTAGAGTGTTTTGTTGTTGTTGGATTCTTCGAGAGAAGTGGGAGTTTCTCACTCTATTCTGTTGAACGCCGAAGAACTCTATTTCTTCTGAAGTAGGAAACACTCACCTTATAACTCTTGCAAAACACATAATTGAATGACAGTTAATAAGGTGAGCCAAAATTATGTGAGACCAAGTTCAAACTTTAGTAGAGATATAGTCGAGACAAATTTATTTTCGTACTTTTAAGCTAAGTGGGCGTTTGGACATAAGAATTGTAAAATTCCAAAGAAAAAAAAGTGAAAAAGATTTTCAAGTGAAAATGATTTTGAAAAGTAGAGTTATGTTTGGACATGAATATAATTTTGAGTTGTTGTTGAAGTTTTGGATATGAGTGAAAACTTTGCAAAAACAGTTTTTTGGTGTTTTTCAAATTTTCGAAAAATTTTGAAATTCATTTTCAAGTGAAATGTAAAATTTTTATGGCCATACACTAATTTCAAAAAAAGTGAAAAAATTCTTATGTCCAAACATGCTCTAATTCGTGACGGACAAAACTATATTAATAAGAGATAACCCGTGCTAGTAAAATAAAAGTAAAAAAATAATGGAGATGCGCGTTATACCACCATTATATAAAGAAAAAAATCGCAATAAGGATATTTTAACTCGAACGGTTAGAAATCAAAAGTGACCATATGACTACATTAGCGCTTACAACTCATTAAAGGGTCGTTTGATATGAGTATAAGAATGTATAGTGTTGGTATAAAAACTTAATATCACCTTAATACTTTATTTGGTTAACAAACCTGGTATAAATTTTTCCTAGATTAAAATTAGCACCGGGATAACTTATACCTTGTAGAGGGTGGAGTAATTAGTGCCGAAATAACTAATAGCTTCTTCTTAAAAATTATACAATTTTATTACAACATATTAAATAGTGAATAAAAAATAATAGCAGGATAACTAATCCCGCCATAAGCGATAATCAAACCAAACGACCCCTAACATTTAAGAGTGGCAATGCCAACTTGGAATTCATAACAATTTAGAGTGGCAGTGTCTTTCGCAAATAGCCAAAGCTAAAACCCAAAACCCCACCTAAACACTTTCTTTTTTGGCGCTAACGCTCCCCACAGTAACATTAGCAGCCTTTTTTAGTGAATCAATCAAATGGAGGAAGAAGAAGAAGCTGTAGAGCAGATACAAGTCCCAACTGAAGCTGTAGAAAAACCATCGGAAGAATCTTCTTACCGTTGGCCGGTTATTCAATATGATGTTTCCCCATATCGAACCTATCATTTCTTCAACCAATTCAGAACTCCTTCTAACCCTAACAATTTCTTAAAGGGTGTCAAATGGCATGTCTTTTCTCCCTTTTTTTTTCCCGCTGTTTTCTCCGTTCTATCTATGTATGTATATTATGGTTAATTCTATTTTTCTTCTAGGTCCCCGGATGGTTCTTGCTTCCTCACTTGCTCTGATGATAATACCTTTTGTTCTTTTACCTTGTAAGTTTTTGAATTGCTATACATTTTACTACTATATACTGTGTTCAATGATAATTCCTATCCAGGAACAACTGTGAAACTTATAAATTTTAACTCTTGAATAACTGTTAAGATTAACTTTTTGTTACTTTCTTTTGTAAGTACAATTCGTTTGAATTAGTTCATACTTTTGTGATTGGATTTGTGGGGCTTAAAATTTATTGGTAGATAGAGTATCATGGTATAATAAATGGTTTTAGATTCATATTTGGTGCTATTATAAGGCCAGCACATAGTAAGAAATGATACCTAGTTATTCTAGCATTTCCATTGCATTGAGTTGCTCTGTTAATTTGACTCTGCTTCGTTGATAGGCCATATGATAAAAGTGGATGGCTTGTTGATACTTCTTCATCAGCTGCTGATACAGGTAAAATTGTATGCTATTAGTATATTTAGGTTTGGATGTGAAGCAACATTGTGGAAGTATGTTATGTTAATTACTTTTGATGTGGAAATTATCGATCATGTGTGTTCAGTATTAAACTTGATATGATTTGCTATCTCATGTTGTTTGTTGTGTTTAAGACTGAATGATTATTTGCAGATTCTTATGCTGCAAGCCTTGTCATGAGTGAGGGGGAGTCTGTATATGACTATTGCTGGTATCCCTATATGTCTTCTTCAAGTATGTCAATTGCCTTGTTATTTGTGGTAATGCTGACTGTGATAAGAAAAATTTAACTAGATTTTTATTTCACGACCCAGGTCCAGAGACATGTGTTTTTGCAAGTACTGCCCGTGATCACCCTATTCATCTCTGGGATGCTACTACTGGACAGGTGTGTCTTCGTCTCTAGAGCTGTTGCTACATATATTTTTTCCTCTCGCTTGCTCTTTGATAGGTAGCTAACTGCCCATGCTTTGTATAGCTGATCAACAAGCTTAGCTAGGAAGATATTTCTTCCCTGCATTTATCTTTTCTTGGGTGGTTGCAGTTACGCTGTACTTACCGTGCTTATGATGCCATGGACGAGATCACTGCTGCCTTCTCAGTTGCCTTCAACCCAGCAGGGAATAAGTAAGCATTTCTTTTTTTATCAGCCCCAGACCCCACTTGTGGGAATGCACTTGGTTGTTGTTGTTGTTCTTTTTTTATCAGACTGCTTTTCTCCATACTCGCTCTTGTGGTCACAGTTCATGTAAAGACATTGGTCCTTTTTCTTTAATTTTATTTGTAGTATTTTAGTTTTGTATTTTAGAAAAGAAGAAGACAAGAAACATAGCACACTAGGTATAAATTTTTATTTGCAGTCAATGAAATTATATAGATGACTGATGCTGTATGAGTAATTCCTAGGTTAAGCGTGTTTAGTGCAGACTATTCTTTCTGCTTATTTGATTGATGATTAAAGAGTTTGCTTCCACGACATGATCTATGTTTTCCAGATTAGTCAATATAATTACTGCCAGAACTGTTGGATTATGCATGTAATCAGTAGATTTAGTTGAGCTGTAATCTGCGAGTTAGTAGAGAGGCCATCAAAATGAGTTTTTCAGCTATCTTGGCAAATAAATATGCTTTTTCCCTTCTGGATAAAAGGCTTGTCTGGTAAACAATTAGTACCTCTTATTCATTTTATTTGGCGGTGATTGAATGAACACAGAGTTTAAAAAAGAAAGGAAGACATGGATCACAAAAGGTCTCTCTATGTATACATATATAATATGTGCATGTGCATGCACACTCGCGCACATGTATGTAAGCTAATAACAACCAAAAGTACCACTAGTATCTAGGGCTTTCGACATGCCATGTCAACTCCTATAAGAGCATGTTATTGAGGATAAGTTGGAAACATTAGAATTAATGAGTTTCTAATTATGAAAAGGTGTCAACTTTTTCAGAACAAACCAAAAGAAAAAAACACGTGCCCATATAGAATAAAACTAACGAAGTACAAGTTAGGCAATCTTCAAAATGGATGTGAAGAAAAATAAACTCTATAGAAAAGACGGGAAGAAAAATAACCTATGGTAGACAATTCCTTATTGTATCTTTTGGATTGAAGGCAAGAAATAGGACATCTTTTGAAGGTAAAGAGTGCGTTCTTGAGGGTCAAAAGTTCTGTTGTATAACTTCTGTTGATTTTTGTTTAAAGTGGAAATACCAACTTATCTAGAGGGTTGGCTAGAGTGATATATGATCACAGTACCTTTGTTTTTTGATAAAGACATCTAAAAGGTATTGTATGATCACAATAAAGCGTAGATGAACTCTTTTGATTTATTAAAAAACTGCAATCTATCCGTATTTACTGACAGCGTAATCAGAATGACAGTAATGAGACCTAGTTATCAATTTTAGGTGGTTGCTAGACCCTTCGCCCTCCCAAAAGATGCTTTTCCCTTTTGGTTTTTCGTTTTGTTTTATAGACTTTAAGACTAATGTGTTTTCAGTTTTTCTTTGAGTATCTTCTTACTTCATTTGCACTACGATGCTAACTTCTTTTGTAGTATTGTGGTCTGCTTCATTTTTATTATCTATGTATTAGCTGGTAATTTGCTACAAAAGAAAGATTTCATTGACACTCTATTCTTTTTGAGTTAGAATATTTGCTGGATACAACAAATCCATAAGAATATTTGATGTTCATCGGCCTGGTAGAGATTTTACCCAGCACTCCACCCTTCAAGGAAATAAAGAAGGTCAATCAGGTATTTTCCACTAGCCGCTTCTCTTTATGATCACTTTTTTAGCACTCGATTGTATAACAAGGTAATAAGCTGATGATTATCTCTGTCGAACACATCAATCTGATAGTTATATCAAAGGGAAAATAGATAGTGCAGCTGAAGTTAATTAGTTTTCCTACCTTCTGATGCCAACATTATTCCTCATTATACATTTATTATTCTGACACCTTTTATCTTATCTTTTAGGCATTATATCCTCAATTGCTTTCTGTCCAAGCCATTCAGGGTTGCTGGCCACAGGATCCTATAGCCAAACTACTGCCATACATAGAGAAGATAACATGGAACTTCTCTATGTATTGCATGGTCAAGAAGGTGGGGTAACACATGTAAGTTGGTAGAGCTATCATTCATTTTTTCTTTCTTATACTCAAAAATCTGTAATTGATTCTTCAACGATATCATTCACTTATCAGGTCCAATTCTCAAAAGATGGAAACTACTTGTACACTGGTGGCAGGAAGGTAAGAATTTGAATGATGGTACAGTACTGTTCATTTTTAATGTCTATTTAACATATACTCGGCCTTTTGTTTTGTTCCTTCCCTTGCACAGAAAATGCTTGATCTATAATTTTATTTTATCCATCATAAATAATGGACCAAATGCGCTTGCTGCCTTAGAGGGTTTCTTGTTTTCTAATCTTTAGCGAAAAAGAAACCAGAATGGATAGACAGCTCAAAAAAAGAACAAATCCATTTGAGTCGAATTTCATTTTTTGTGCAGGCCTTTTATTTGGTTGGGATGGAGTTGGGCAGAGCGGAACCAGAATCTGTTTCAGCGATAAACAGCTAACTGGAATAGTTTAGACATACCTTTGATTTAACAAAGTAATACATAAACCACAACAGCTACACGAAATTTTTGAGGAAGTGATTTATGTTTGTACTAACTCCATATAATATGAGAAATTCTTAAAATAGGAAAAGAACAATCAAAGAAAATCTTAAGGTCGATTACTGATCAATGGTTTTACAAAATTATTGAAGTTCAATTACCACTTTCAACCATGTTTTCACAAAGTTAAATATAACAACCTCATTAGCTGTTTTGCAAATTATTACTAAATAGAAAAATGCTTTGCAGAATATCAAAATTAAAGCAAGAATGAGTTTGATTAATCATTAGTAATTAATGGTAACCATATTTCAGACTTGGATACTGCTTATATATCAATGATCCTAGCACCTGTATGTCTTATCTCTCTTCTTTTATTTTTGTTTTTCCTTTTATTCTTTCTCCTATTCTGTTAAGACTTTTAGTGAGGTGAGATCTTGAAAGAAATTTATGACTTTAGTATTCCCGTGGAATTAGTGCCAAAAGATGTTAGAAGGTAGAATGCATAACAAAGTTGGCGAATGTATAATTGACCACTTTGCCTTTAAATTTCTAGCATCGATTTAATAGGTTTCCTTCTCTCTCTTTCTCTCTCTCTTCAAATTTTGTGGGGTTTGCAAGTCTTATGATCATTGTTTTGGTTCTTATAATTCAGTTTATGTATTGCTCCGTCAGTGCAAATATATGCTTCAACCATCTCCGGAACTTTAAGATATTTGCTGGTTTAGGAAAGGGAAGCCCATGCCATGCTGTAGATGACATTTATTAACTTTTCATAGTAAGCATTGATTAAAGTTCATAGGGAATCCTTCATGTGATGTCAGCTATGTCAGACATTTGAGACCTTTTCGCATAGTGCACTCTATTCAACTTCTACCTAGACTTATAACTGTGCAGTTTGTTACACTTGAGTTATAAAATTGAAATAAGATCTGTATTTGTTTCCTTCATTCAGAAATATAAACTTTGTGCCTGTTGGGCTAAAACGCATGTCTTCTACTTGTTGATTTCCCTCACTTGTCTATTTATGATCTCTTCTTGAGCCGAGGGTCTATCGGAAACAGCCTCTCTACTCCTCCGAAGTAAGGGTAAGGTCTGCGTCACACAACCTCCCCAGACCCCACTTGTGGGATTCCACTGGGTTGTTGTTGTTGTTGTTTATTTATGATCTAAACTTTGACTGTTTCCTCTTCGGACTCATTTCTTCTATATTGCCACATGTGCTAGTGCTACACTGTCATGCATGCATGTAGCATTAAACATATGTTTGACCAAGTTCATCTCAAATCTTGTTTTAGGATCCTTACATACTGTGCTGGGACATTCGGAAGTCTGTTGAAATTGTTTACAAGTAAGTTCCTTTCTACTGACTGGATACTCGGGGAATGAGAATGTCGGAATGATTGACTGGATGGTTTTGTTTCTGTTCAATATAGAAACTAATGAAATGCATTCCTCTTCAACTTTCTTTTATCTGACATCTCACTCTCTTGCTAGAAACGTGATAATCAGTTAGCAGTTTCCTTGTCCTGTAAAATAACATTATCTATGCTCATATGATGTTTTCCTGGAGAGGGATTCTTTTATAATCTGAAGTGGTCTAGTTTATTTAAGGGTGGAATAAATGATTATTCCTTGAAAGTATTGAAATCCTGTCTATATTCTGAAAACATTTCTATATTCTTTACATGCTCTTGCATATTCAGCAGGGGGGATGATTACATGAGATTCAAACAATATTCATTGGCTTTCTCCCTTCAAGAATAAGCTTAGATCACTTCCTGGAATTTGTCAGCTACTTGGCTTAGCTTTACAAGTTTTTTGTATTTTCTGAGCTGACAGTTTGCCCCCCTTTGTATCTTTGCATTCCCTGGATGATTTGATGATATTTCACTTACTTCATTGAAAAAAGAAGTTTGTCAGCTCCTTGGCTTAGCTTTATAAGTTTTTGTATTTTCTGGGCTGACAGTTTGCCTCCTTTTGTATCTTTGCGTTCCCTGGATGACTTGATGATATTTCACTCACTTCATTAAAAAAAGAAGTTTTTTATGCCAAATCAGAAAAAGCTAAAACTATTATTTGGACAGCCATGCTGCTCAAATTTTCTTTCTTTTCCCCCATAGGCCTTATAAATAGTCTAGTGGGAAATTGGTACCTTGTTGTTTGGGTGTCTTTCTTGTTTTGTATATGTAGTGTTTACATGCAAAGTGACGAGCTCACAAAAATATACTGTTTGCGTTATCTGGAGACCGAAAAATTGTAGAAATCTGCTTTCCCTGGTTTCGGTGTTATGTTGGTTTCACTTAAGCCACTTCACCCTGAATTAGGTGAAATCTGATTATTAAATGACATAGAAAAGAAAAGAAAATCATTAATGTGGAATGTGGAAATTATCAATCTATTGGTATACTAAAGAGGTTCATTTCCTCTTATGGGACAAGCTTTTGGAAAGTAATCATGAAGGAAGAAAGAATCACAAAATTCATAGGATTCTTGGTAGCAGCTGGATGTAGAAGATGATGTTGGTGGAATTTATGGTGCCAAGATAATAGTACAAAAGATGATTTCCTATTGTATTCTCATCGGAGATGATCACAGTAGCTGAGGTTCCAAAAAAAGAAGTATCGCGGGTATATCCTTTAGAAGACCTCTATAGAATTATCATTTAGTGAGGTGGAAATCCTGCTGAGATTGTACAATCATAGAAAGTTTGAGGAAGTTGATGGTATCAAAAGAATCATGGTCAAAATGAGTACTTCCTATATCCTTCTATTTATTGGAGAAGATCCTAGATCTTTGTGGAGAAAATTTTCAAAATCTATGGCCCCGACAAAGTAGCATTCTTGATGTGGTGTGTGGTGTGGGAGCGATTTTGACTGCAGATAGCCTAAGGAGGAGAAGATGGATAGTGGTTAGTTGGCACGACTTGTGTAAGAAGTAATGTGAGTGTTCTACTACTTCATGGTGATTTACTTACAGAGTTGCACTATTATTTTTCATTGCATGTTACCGAACTTTGGGCAGAAAGGAAGGGTTGAGGGCAAATTAACAATTTTTCTTATACTTATAGTTTAGCTGTAGGCAAATTGTCTTTTCAAATGGTGCCTAATTGTTTGGCAGAAAGGAGAGGTAGAGTGTCCAAACTTGAGGTTCTACTAGAAATGCTTTTTCTCCACATCTCTACAAATTAGAAGCAACTTTAATTGTTACCAAGCACTTGAAGAAATGCTTATTCATAAATGGGGCATAACTCTTCCTAAAGATTGGTCTACATGCTCAACATTCTATAAAATGGAAGGAACAATATATCTTATCTTGGTATTGAAGCGATTATCCAACCAATAGACACAGATTTTCGAACTATCCATGAGATTATCCATTTGCATGAATGCAATAATTAGCTATGGTGATACTTGTGCAAGTTTGAAATCATGGTGACTGATTGCTTCAGTGGTCAAGTTTCTAAAGTTCCCCTTTTTATTTCATTTAATAAGGCTGTACAGATCATCAGAAACTACCAATCAGCGCATATATTTTGATATTGAACCTCAAGGTCAGCATCTTGGCTCGGGAGGACAGGTAATCTTCTATTTAGTTAAAAATTACCTCTTCTGTCACAATGAAATTTAAGATCTCATCTTGTGTGCTTGCTTGTCTGTCTAGGATGGCTCAGTTCACATTTATAATCTTCAAACTGGACAGTGGTTGTCCAGCTTCCGAGCTGCATCAGGTACTTCATATGTTCATAGAAAGCTTATGTTGGAAGAAGGTCCATCTATTTTCTTCTATTTCTTACTCAGCTTATCCCATTTCAGACACGGTGAATGGTTTTTCTTTTCATCCTTTCCTGCCAATGGCTGCCTCTTCGTCAGGCCACCGAAGATTTGGAGTTTTAGATGACGCCTACGAGGATATGCTCCTTACTGGTAAATTTATTCACCCCACATTTTTGGAATAATGCCCCAAAGTATTATGTGTTCAAACTTTTGTATTCGTTTGAAACAAAATATTTTCATTGTTGATGTTATATCTTCTCCTTCTATGCTTTGATATGTCAGATTCCTCATCCCCATTTAACCCTTTCTGAGTAGCAAATTTGCAGTCATGCTTCTTAGTCCTGCTTGCTTCCCTTCTAAGAAAGTTGCTAAAATGCTTAGATCATCTGCTCAGATCAAGTCAATGTTTGCATTTGTTGTATGAAATGCTCTTTGTATTATAGCGGTCTGCTTGATTACAAAGTGTTAACATGAGAAGTTGTGTTTTCCTTGTTTAGGTGATGAAAATTGTGTTTCTGTGTGGAGCTTCTCCTATTCAGCATCCTTAGAAAATGCTGATAGCCCCAGTTCTGGAGGCTCAAATGGTAAATATGAGCTTCAGGACCTTCATCAAGAATCTTGATCCTTGTGTATAAACTTATCTTAGCATGTGGTGACATCACCTTTATTTGTTCCACCTTCAAATAGAACCACGGAAAATCATTCTAAACAAACAGTGTATGCACTATTTATGAATGTATGCGCATTAGCTCTGCTGCCTTATATTTTCCTAACCAGTTTATTAGTTAGTTCATGGATATTACTTCTGGTATTTGCCTCATTTGGACTTAATTTATCCTTTTCTCCTTTTCCATAGAGAAAGGAAAGTTAGAGGAATTGTGCCTAGCTAGCTACTTCTTGACCGAGTTTTCTTAAAATAGCGCCATTCATTTTATTGATTGGAGGTGAGAAACCAATAATCATCTTTATCATCATTTACTTTCTCTTATGGTAGAATCTCTCCGTCTCAGTTCCTCGATCAACTTGTACTAAGTAGGATTCCTATATTTGAGAATTGTGCATGGGTGAGACCATGCGTGTGAATTATAAGATAGAGATTGTTATACGGTGAATAATAATAATTTAAGAAGTTGGTTCATCACATTTCATGCATGGATTATCTTTACTAACGTGGTCAACCTACGAAGTGCTAAAAATGAACTTAATACTATATTTGTACCAGTTATAGCTATTACATGTTCTTCGTTCCTATATTTTTATCCTACAAATTATGCAGTATTAGAAGATTTTAATATCTTAAACCAAAAACTTTATTGATAACCAGATTTTTTTAAAGATCCAGATATGTTATATTAGTTATGTAGAAATTGTATCGATAATGCGTATATAGTTTTATGTTGCAAAGCAAACATTGTACCAGCGATGCAAAATATTATGCCAATATTATTTTTTCTTATGCGGCCAAAGTCTTAAGGACCCGTTTGACCATAGATTTGTCAAAATAAATTTACCAACACATGTTTGTCATAGATTTTGCTTACATTTTGGCAAAATCCCAAAACCATTTCAATAGCTGGTTTTGGGCCAAAATATCACAATTTTATTTTTAAAAATTGCCCCGAACTTTTATATTTTATAAAAGGGCCCACCATTTATATTTTGTGACAATGTTGCTTCGTTTTCTCAGTCATCTGATAGTGTATGATGTAGTTAATTATAAAAATGATAATTTTGTATCAATTTTATTTATGTTCGGGACTATGGTTAGCGATAATATAATGAATGTTATTGATAATGGTACTGTTGGGTTTTGTGATAGTTTTTAGAATTTGTGGGTATAAGTCATGTTTCATGTTTTTCCAAAATAAACTTGAGAAATGTGTTCTGAAAACTGATGTCCAAAAACATTTTCATCTTCAAATCAAATTTCACCCCAATCAAAATTTTCAAAAGAGATTTGGAAGTCAATGGTCAAACGCTAGCTAAATTAACCGAAGACTTAATGTGTTTTTGGCTCATTCGCCAGATCACGTAACATTGTAAAACTCCCTACTGATAAGTTTGGAGTAATGACACTCAGTTTAGTATAATCTGCTCTTTAGTCAAGTTTTTTCTCTCGTCAGAATAGTACATGTTAATTCAAATTTCAAACTTGAAACAATTAATCACATATGTAAAAAGTTTATTAAATTATTCTCTATTATAAAAAAATTAATTTGTTTATTATACAATATGATATTTCGGGGCTCTGAATTCAAGTAAAACGCCATAAAGCAGTCCCCTCTAACGTAATCTAACTATAGATTGCTTTTTTGTATACTTACTTCTGAAATTTGACTATATTCTTATTGTTTTTATTTTGCCAGATAAGAATACATTCATTCATCCACTATATATACATAGGTTTCTCACATTTTCTTCTCACTACAATTTGTGTTAATATTTCCTCCTCTCTATATACATTTTGTCTTAATATTTCTCTTTTGTAACTTAGAAAAATAGCTATGGAAGCTTCAAGTTCAGGGTCCAAAATAAAGCGAGTTTTTGTGCCAAATCCCAGGAGAAGATTTAGGAGAAACTCTTTGGAAACAAATAATAATGATGAATCCAACAATTCTATTGTTTATCTTCCTAATGAAATTGTTGATAGGATTTTCACTTTTTTACCTATCGAATCTGCTATTACTTCTTCTTCTCTTGTTGCTAAACCATATAGATATTCATGGTTATATTCTCGTAATCTTTGTTTTGATAAAGATTTTAGTCGACGTTGTCGAGCAAGAAAATGGTCAGAGGCGTCAGTTGTTAATTATATATTACTGAGGCACTTAGGTGACAAAATTAGTAACTTTAAATTATATGTTAGTCCTATACCATATGTTGCTTATTTTGAGAATTGGTTTAAAATGGTTGCATCAAAAGGCGTAGAAGAATTTCACGTAGAGTTAGTTCAACCTTACGCATATTGTCAAATAAAATCTGATATCTTCATTGAGCCAACTCTTCGTGTCTTAAAATTAGTCCGATGTGAATTGCTTTTGTCACAAAATTTGAGAGGTTTACAATTCTTGAAATCTCTTAGTCTAAGTATGATTTCTTTGCCACCTTTTTTAACCAAAAAGTTATTGTCAACCTGTTTGCTTCTTGAATATTTGGCTTTAGAGGGTTGTTCTTTGATTGGTGAAATTACTATTGAAGGTCTGAATAGGCTTACTTCTCTTGTGATTAGACATTGCATTGACTTAGTTTTGGTCACTATTAATACTCCAAGTATTACTACACTTCATTACAGTGGTAAGGTTAACAAAATTAAGTTTGTGGATCCAATGGTCATAAGATTAAAAGATGTGATCTTGGATTTTGGTGCTACAAAAGGGCTTCAACATATAGCTGATAGGGATGATTTGATGCAAGTTTTGAGAGATGTTGAGACTCTCTCAGTTACCAATGCTGTTCTTGAGGTAAAATAATTATGTCATATATATATTTTTTTCCTTTTTATATAATTTAATTTATATCCACTGACGGCGTAAATAATTTTTTTATTTGATTAGGGGCTTTCTCCAAGATTTGTGGATTTTGAATACAGAGATTTGGAGTACTGTTTTCAGAATTTGAAGGAACTCCAATTGGTTAGACGTGGATTGAGCTTTGTCAACCCTTGGGACATTCTTTGTTTTGTCAAGAATTGTCCCAACATAGAGAGACTCTTTATAGATGTAAGTATATATTCTGACCTTTTAAACAAATTTTTTTTTTTGGTTTGCTATTGTTTATTACTTAATTTTTCTTGTCTTTGTGAAATCTTTTGTTTAATTTATCTGTAAATTTTTGTAAACAAACATATCCGGCCGGTCATCTTAATTTGTTTGTCCCTGTTATTTTTCAACTTGAAAATACAACTTATTAATCGCAAAATCCAGAATAAAAGTTATGAAATTGAAACCATCAACATATCTTATATGGATTTTTATTTAATGCCTTTCTCTTTAGATCTGATATTTTAAAAGGACAAATTTAAGTGATATCTGTTCCTATATAGAAAATAATCAAACCTAATATCATGAAGGAATTAAAAGAGAAATAAACTGGAATATTAGAATACTAGCTTGTTTAATTTTATCTATTTCACTTGTATAATGTGTTGTCCTACAAAAATTATTGTAAATGAGGTTTGCGCCGTGCTTTGTGTTAATGTTATCGCATGGCTAAATGGAAAAAAAGGAAAAAGAATACTCTTGATTTAATCAATCAGTACTTATTTAATTATTGGAGTAATTAATTATGCAGTTTGGTCTTTATGCAATGGAAGTTGGAAGCTATTGGAATTTTGTGGCAAAGGAAAAATTTGAAAAGTGCCAAACAAAATTCCCACAACTCAAGTTATTGAAGGTGAAGAGGTTTAAGAAACTTGAGCTTGAAGAGAAATTGGTGAAATATTTCTTGTTGCATGCTACGTCTCTGGAGTCCTTGATTTTGTTGGAAGCAAAAAATTATCGTCATGAAATTAAACTGAGCGATATCATTTATTATAAAACAGTTTCAAACCTAGCTACTGTTTCTACCTATAGTGCTTATCAAGATCAAAGCCGTGTGTTTCCTAAGCATAGAGTCCTGAAGTGAGTGCAGAAGAAGAAGGACAGTCCGGTGGACAAAGTATTCTGTGTGTACGCAGGGTCGGAATATTTTAATGCATTCATCAAAAAAATTGTTGTGTTTTTCGTTCTCTTTTTGTTTCAACATTAATGGTGCAGTATTCTTGTTGTGGTGAGAATATGTGGACAAAGAAGGGATATAGTGATCAATATTATTCTTGTTGTAATGAGAAAAATTTGGAGATGATGTACTGCTGGTTTTAAATGATATTTGCATCTTTTGGATTTCATATATGGGTTTTTATTGTTTCTCTTCATTTTTAACTTTTAAATTCACTTAAAAAATTTAAACATTTTATATTCATTATAATTATTTAGATGTGTGTATAATTAAGCCACTAATTTTCTCCCCCTTCCGCCGCTTCTCATAGCTTATTATAATCTCTTCTATTACTTTTTTCTTTTACAATATATATTTCAAAATTTTCTCCACCCGATAAAATCTGAATAATAGCAATTCTTAGATTAAAGAAATTCAAATTCAATTCTGCTCTGACATTTTAAGTATTATAAGATGGTTATAAACACGAGCATGTGAGTGAATAAGAAGTGGATGCAATATCTAATAACACAAATGTATTTAGAAGGCATACTAAACTTAGGGTTATAGCCGCCAAATGGCGTCGTACGTAACTCTGACTATTAACATAATATGAAAAGGCTATAGTATATATATTCATTACGATTGATATATTAAGAGGCGGATCTAGAATTAAAAGGTGGCGGGTGCCAATTTTTTTTTAATCTACACTTTATAATAACTACTAATATATAGTTGTTCGGAACGATTGTCCGGTTCATTTTTTAGTTTATTTGGGCAATTTAATAAACACTTTGTTTGCAAATATAAAAATTACATCAATTTTTCAGACCCTACTTATGAATTCCATTGGGTATATATATTATTATTGTCGTATGAAAATTACATCTTAGACATTAAGAAACAAATATAATTAACATTTTAAAGAAGGAATCACATTGTTATTATTAATAATACAAGTAAAATCAATATTTTCACTAGGGAACTACATTTTTTTGTATGGTAAAAATAAATTTGCACAAGTAAAACAAAATCTTTAATAAGGGAACTCTACCGATCAGAATAAAAAAAACATCTTCAATAGATAAATTATATCCCATAAGTAAATGCGGAATTAGATAAACTACAAGATCTCAAAACTTAAAATCATAAATCTAATGCTTGCGAAATATTCATCATAATTTATACTAAAGAGATTTAAATTGTATTTATCAATCATAGAATAACACAAATTTTTATGTTATAAAAAAAAGAAATTATAAATTAATTTTGATCTCAATCTAAATCTAAGACCCAAGTTTTTTTTTATTTTGAAAGAAGAAAACTAAAAGAATTGAGATTAAGAGAAATGCTTATATTATGAAATTTTTAAATTTTGGAGGCTCTTGTTTGAGTGTTCTTGCTAAATATCATAGATAAAGTAATAGAATAGAGGAAGAAAATAAAAATAATAAACGACAAATAGAAAATTTGGAGGTAGCCAAAAAGGAAAATGACTGGGAGAAAAGAAATAAAAAGAACAACGAAAAGGGAAAGTCTGACAAGGTTCAAGATAAATTCCATCTTGAATTTTACACACGAGAAAAACTTTCAAAAAGATCTACCAGTCATGACACCTTTGTCTAGTTTACGGATGGGGTGGCAGGATCATATATTTAACCTAGTTTAAATTTTTTTAGACATAAATATACGATAATTTTACCAATCGAGCGAGTGCCATACCACCCACCCATAAGGGTGGATCCGCCGCTGGATATACTAATAAAAGTACGCTAATAATTATTTCATCATGGTATAGTACTGATAGTTGCATCCACAATAATTCATGTGTTTAATACTTTGGTCATATCAAAAGAGAATAATAAACTAATTCATTTTTGGCTTTGCTATATATATAAAGAAAAAGGGCTTTAGTTGTACATTCATTTGTGTACTATAGTTGGCCACTGCATAAGATGATAAGAACATATAATTGCTAATGTTGAAAGATATTAATAATTTAATATAAGTACACAATTAACAAGTTTATACATCAGTTACCTGTGAGAAACCTAAATATATTTTTTTCCCCGTGCCTTTAGTATAAGTGCACTCAAATCTAGCTATTCTTCATATCGGTGATTACCTACTTGCCTGCTTCAATAATTTCTCTTTTATTTTGTCGAATGGAGTAATTTTTAATTACTCTTTTGATTAGTCATATAAATCTTAAATCCATTTCAGTAAAGCCTTACCCCATCCGACGTTCACATTAAATCAATGAAAACAAGACAAATATTATTTATATACGATATTATGTATTCTTACTTTAATTTTAATTGTTAAAATTCAACTATTTAATTTGATATAAACACGTGATGCGCGTAATATTACGATAAGGTCAGTTACAGAGCTAATTCTACAGAAAATAATAGGAGTTTACTCATTATTTAAGGCGGAACTCTTTTCAAATTGACCAAGAAGTTTTAAATGGAGAAATTGATAAAAATAGTAAAATACAAAGTGACATAATACGTAGCTAATCCCAAAATTAATTCCAAAGGTAGAGAAAGTGTGCAGAGATAAACACGAATTAATAAAGGATCATCGAGATTCAGAGGATTATTTAAAGGCCTTATTTAAATGGTGTTTGACTTGATGTCAAGGAGCGGATTTACTATCTAATCTATGGTGTAAGAGAACTTATAATTTTTTCGTAAAATTAAATATTTTATGCAAATATTTTCTTAAATTAAATTTAATCTATCGGTTGGCTTACATGCTCTAAAAGTTTGAATTGTGCATTTAATTTGTATATGGCTAAAATCAGGGAAGTCGTTTAACGCCTCTATGGCATTCCAAGTCCGGTCTCGAGAGGCTCGAAGCATAGTCTGAAGTTCGACCCCAAGGTGCATCCCTCAAGAGAGTATCGAAGGCTCGTCACAACAGACCTCGAGGCAGTATAAAAATCGATGACCGTCATGGAAAGACGGAAAAATTCCCCAGGACACGTGGTTAGAACTGATAAGGTCTGCAAGAAATAGTACAAGTCCGTACTGAGTCGTTATACAACTGTACCAATAGTATTTCTTTGTCATAATTAGGCAAGTACTATGTTGGGATTCTCCCCTCATATATAAAGGGGATTCCTATCATTTTGTAAAAGATATGAATATTCACTGCAATAGAACATTCTCTGCTTTTCTCGCTTAACGTGCTCAAATTTGTCCTACAACTTTATTGTTCTTCATTTATTGTTCTTCATTTGTTATCCATTATTAACTGCCAAAGGCTACCCTCGAGATCTCCGATATTACTAAGCTCGAGGTCCCCGGCTTCGTGATGACTTTGGTTTGCTTATCTCATTTTCTTTACTTGCACTTATTATTTCCTAATAATCAACTAGTATTAGAATAAATCACATATTTTTAGAACCACAAATTAAATATAATTGTTAAAACCATTTTGGACGTAAACAGTTTGACGCCCACCGTGGGGCTAAAGATTATAGTGATTATTTTAGTGCTAGTTTTCTGATAACACACGTTATTCTTCACACTTCTTCTTGTTCAAGATTTTTTGATTTCAGGCTAAAACATGTCAAACTCAGATGATGCACCAGTGCATAGCAACAATGTCCTCGGTTTCCACGGGGAAAATAATGCAGCAGCTTCAGCAGCCGGTGTGCCACCGCTCAACCCCGGAGTAGCACCTATTCCCAACCTAGTTGATGTTGGCTCGCATATTGCTATAAGCACCGATTTGGGTACGGATGTCGGGGGAAGCGTGCAAGGAGAAGTCCAACCCGACGCACAAACACACATGCTCGAAATGAAGTCAGTCTACAAATCATTTTCGAGATGTTGCAAGCACAACAAGTTGCTATTGCTCAGCTACAGAGTCAGCAAAAGACTCCAAGTACAGCAGGACCGGAAGCAACTCCCTAAGCTGAGTCAACACCAATAAGATCGAGCAATAATGGGTCAGGAACAGACCCCACTATTATGAGAATGCTCGAGGACCTCACAAAAAGGATTGAATACGGAGATAAGAAGATAGAAGCCAACGAAAAAAAAGTAGAAACCTATAACTCGAGGGTCAATCAGATCCCGGGCACACCTCCGATTTTGAAGGGGGTAGATTCGAAGAAGTTCGTGCAGAAACCATTTCCGTTGAGTGCGACTCTAAATCCCATTCCGAAGAAGTTCAGGATGCCCGATATCCCAAAGTACAACGAGACCATAGATCCTAATGAGCATATTACCACCTATACTTGTGGTATAAAAGGGAATGGCTTAAAAGACGACGAGATTGAGTCCGTCTTGTTGAAGAAGTTTGGAGAAACACTGTCCAAGAGGGCCATGATGTGGAATCATAACCTCCCCCAGAAATCAATAGATTCGTTTGCCATGTTGGCAAACTCTTTTGTGAAGGCACATGCTGGTGCCATTAAGGTCGCTACAAGGAAGTCCGATGTCTTCAAAATTAAACAGAGAGAAAACGAGATGCTAAGGGAGTTCGTATCCCGATTTCAGATGGAATAGATGGAATTACCACCGGTATCCGATGACTGGGCAGTGCAAGCCTTCACTCAGGGCTTGAATGAACGAAGCTCGATAACTTCGAAGCAACTGAAAAAAAATTTGATCGAGTATCCCGCCGTGACTTGGGCGGATGTGCATAACAGGTATCAATCGAAGATCAGGGTCGAGGACGACCAATTGGGAGCCCCCTCAGGCTCTATATATCCAAGCAGGCTCTTAGAAAAAGAGTCAAGGAATGCAGAAAAGGAGTCGAAACCGAACAAGGAAAGATACCAGCCATATGTCGAAGGCCGAAGAAACGCCCCGAGGCGTGATATACCTCGAAACGATCGAAGTGTAGATCGAGGTCAGAGTTCTCGGGGACTCATGAGAAAAACTAGGTTCAACAGGCACACGGGGCCGATGGAGGCACCCTGATTGTCAGAGTATAACTTCAACATCGATGCATCAGACGTCGTATCAACAATAGGTAATATCAGAGATACTAGGTGACCGAAGCCAATACAGTCAGATCCTTCCCTAAGGAACCCCAACTTAATGTGAAAATACCATGGCACTCACGATCATAGAACCGAAGATTGTAGACAGCTTCGGGAGGAGGTAGCCTGATTGATCAGCGAAGGGCACCTTCAAGAGTTCCTCAGCGACCGAGCTAAGCATCACTTTCGAGAAAGGGATGCAAATATGAAAAATGAACAGGAGGATCCGCAACATATCATTCATATGATCATTGGAGGAGTCGACGTCCCACAGGGACCTGTGTTCAAACGAACAAAATTATCCATCACAAAGGAAAAGAGGACTCGGAGTTACGTACCCGAGGATGCTATCACATTTAGTGAAGAAGACATCGAGGCCTTGTATCAGTCTCATAATGATGCACTGGTCATTTCTTTTCTTTTGAATAAAATTCAAATTAAACGTGTGCTCGTGGATCCAGGTAGTTCGGCCAACATAATCGGTTCGAGAGTGGTGGAGCAGCTCGGACTGCTCGATCAGATCATACCCGCCTCTCGAGTCCTCAATGAATTCAACATGGCAAGTGAGACAACCAAGGGGAAAATCATCCTTCCAGTCAACGTGGCTGGTACAATTCAAGATACCAAGTTTCATTTCATCGAAGGAGACATGAGGTAAAATGCCTTACTTGGAAGGCCATGGATACATAGCATGAGGGCAGTTCCATCAACTCTTCATCAAATGATGAAGTTCCCAACAAAGGACAGTGTGAAAATGGTGTATGGAGAGCAGCATGCAGCAAAGGAGATGTTCGCAGTCCACGACATGGAACCAACATCGACACCTTCCACCTCGGAGAAGTCCAAAGACAACTAGGTAGCCAAATAACAATCACAGTCTACATCCTCGGTTGAACCCGGGGGACAGGTGATCGAGGAAAAGTTGATCGAGGATGTCTAAGTCAACGGTCGAAGAGCTAGAACAGGCTTCAGTCTAAGGTAAAGCATGCATTCTTCAAAGACAAGGTAACAAAATTTCTCAAAACTCATTTCCATTGCCGAACATCGATCGCTTGATCGATGCCATGGCCGACCAAAAAGATCCTTATTTTTCTCGATGCTTACTCCGGGTACAATCAAATTCAAATGAACCCGCAGTACCTGGAAAAGACTTCGTTTGTCACTAAGTATGGTACATATTATTGTAATGCAATGCCCTTCGGGTTAAAGAAAATGCGGGATCCATATATCAACGCCTAGTTGATAAGATGTTCAAACATCAAATAGACAAGTTTATGGAAGTTTACATTGATGACATGCTAGTTAAATCCCTACGCGTAGAGGACCATTTGACTCATTTGTAGGTTTAGAAGGTATAACATGAAGCTCAAACTCGAGGAATGTGACTTCATAGTCGGGTTCAGGCAAATTTTTGGGCCTCATGGCATTGAACAGGGGAATCAAGATCGACCCGGACAAAATGAAGGCCATAAAGGGATCAAACATCGAGGCCATGAACACCGCCCTCGAGGTACTAGATGGAAAGCGCGAGGCTGCACTAGTTCGAATGGCCGCTCGAAGGCGAAAGATTGAAAGGTACTACAACAGAGGAACAAAACTCCGCTACTTCAGAGTCGGGGACTTAGTTCCAAGAAAGGTCACCCTCAACACTTGAAACTCGAATAAAGGAAAGCTAGGTCCTAGTTGGGAAGGACCGTACTGCGTCCTCGGAGTAGTAGGCAAAAGTCCTACAAACTTAGCACCGTGGAAGACGAGCAACTACCAAGAAATTGGAACATATCGATGCTCAAAGCGCTATTATTATTGAGGTATAATCTTCTCCTTTTTCATTTATATTTTATACTAACTCGTTGCAGGTGTTCGATTGAGAGGAATCGAAGCACCCTCCAGCTTGAAGACCTTGGGTTTTAAAGCATGCGTTGCACTCTTTTTCCCTTAGATCGGGTTTTATACTGGTTTGAGGGTGAAATGAAATGCTGTCCTTCAATATCTGAACTGTACGCTCCGACTGACCATCAGTCTGAGGGTGAAATGCTGTACTGAGATCTATCTGGGTACCCATCTCACTATGCAATGCTATCCAGAAGTGCGAGGTGAACTGAGGACCTCGATCTGATATAATAGACACCGGCACACCGTGCAACCTGACTATCTCCCGAATGTAGATCTGTGCCAACCTCTCAGAAGTATATGTAGTAGCCACTGGAATGAAATGCGCCAATTTGGTCAANACGAGAACTATGTGCCTCCTATAGAATCCTCCCTCTCAGGACATCGACATTAGGAACACATAAACGACCCTAAAGTCTCAGAACACTATCCTCACCAATAGTAACCTCCTTGGCACCACCTTGTACCACTGTCTCCCGAAGCTCTGCCAAGCACATATCATCAAACTGTCGGGCCTTAATTTCACCCAATAACGAAGACTGAGCAACAACATGTGCTAGAACTCGACGAGGCTCCCAAAAGGTCTAACCTCACCAGGCGATTAGCCAAGGACTGAATGTCCAAGGCTAGAGGTATCTCCTCTGCTGCAATGTAAGCCAAACTACCCATACTCCCTGCCTTCCTGCTCAAGGCATCTGCTACCATGTTTGCCTTGCCCGGATGATAAAGAATGGTTATATCCTAATCCTTCAACAACTCAAGCCATCTGCGCTGCCTAAAATTAAGATCCTTCTACTTGAACAAGTGCTGCAAGCTGCGGTGGTCTGTATAAACCTCACACCTATACAAGTAGTGCCTCCAAATCTTAAGAGCATGAACAATCGCCGCCAACTCTAAATCGTGCAAAGGGTAATTCTTCTTATGAACCTTCAACTGGCGTGAAGCATAAGCAATAACTCTCCCTTCCTGCATCAACACACATCCCAAACCAACGCGTGAAGCGTCACAATACACTGTATACATCCCAGAATCGGAAGGCAATACCAGAACTGGTGCTGAGGTCAATGCTGTCTTGAGCTTCTGAAAGCTCGCCTTACACTCGTCGAACCATATGAACGGTGCATTATTCTGAGTCAATCTCGTCAATGGAGCTGCAATATAAGAGGACCCCTCCACAAATTGGCGATAATAGCCTGCTAGGCCCAAAAAGCTCCTGATCTCTGTAGCTGCAGTAGGACGCAGCCAACTATGAACTGCCTCAATATTCTGAGGATCAACCTTGATACCCTCTCCGGATACCACATGCCTCGAGAATTCCACGTAATCCAACCAGAACTCACACTTAGAGAACTTAGCATATAACTTCTGTTCTCGCAAAGTCTGGAGCACAACTCTCAAATGCTGCTCGTTCTCCCCCAAGATACATGAGTAAATCAAAATGTCATAAATGAAGACAGTGACAAAGGAATCAATATACAGCCTGAAAACCTATTCATCAAGTCCATGAACGCTGCTGGGGCATTAGTCAAGCCAAAGGACATCTCCAGGAACTCATAGGGTCCATATCTCGTATGGAAAGCAGTCTTCGAAACATCTGAGGCCCGAATCTTCAACTGATGATATCCCGATCTCAAATCAATCTTAGAAAACACCATATCACCCTGCAACTGGTCAAACAAATCATCGATGCACGGCAAAGGATACTTGTTCTTAATGGTGACCTTGTTCAACTGGCGGTAATCAATACACATCCGCATGGACCCATCCTTCTTCTTCACGAATAGAACTGGAGCACCCCACGGTGATACACTCGGTCTGATGAACCCCTTAGCCAACAAATTCTCGCTGCTCCTTCAACTCCTTCAACTATTTCGGAGCCATACGGTACAGAGGAATAGATATAGGCTGGGTGCCTGGAGCCAAATCAATGCAGAAATCAATATCACGATCCGGAGGCATGCCTGGAAGGTCTGAAGGAAATACATCATCAAACTCTCGAAAAACTGGCACTGAATCAATCATCGGAGACTCGGCGGTGGTGTCCCGCACATAAGCGAGATAGGCCAGACAACCCTTCTCGACCATATGTCGAGCCTTCAGGAATGAAATAACCTGGCTGGCTGCACTAACGGAGGAACCTCTCCAGTCCAACCTAGGCGACTCAGGCATGGCTAAAGTAATTGTCTTGGCATGGCAATCTAGAACGACATGATAAGGAGATAGCCAGTCCATGCCTAAAATAACCTCGAAATCAACCATGTCGAGAAATAAGAGATCCGCTCGAGTCTCGAACCCGTATAATGTAACCATACAGGACCAATAAACCCGGTCTACCACCACAGAATCGCCCACAGGAGTGGAAACACATATAGGAGAACCCAAGGAATCATGAGGGACATCCAGAAAATGAGAAAATAAGACCGAAACATAGGAATAATTGGACCCTGGATCAAATAACACCGATGCCTCTCTACCACATACTGTAATACTACCTGTGATCACGGCGTCTGAGGCCACTGCATCCGATCTGGCCGGAATAACATAGAATCTAGCTGGAGCACCGAAAGACTGAGCCCCACCAGAATGAACAGGAGCTGGCTGACCTCCCCCCGATTGGCCTCCACTTCTAGGACGACCCCAGCCGACCTGTCCCCCACCTCTAGGTGGCCTGACGGCTGGTGCTGGACCCATAGGCTTAAAATCCTGCTGCACTGCTTTACCCCAAAACCTGGGACAATGCCTTTTCATATGGCTTGGATCCCCACAATCATAACAACCTCTGGGTATCATAGCCTGCTACCCCGAAAAGGAACCCTGAATGGCCGGAGAGCGATGTGTACTCTCTGGCATAGCACTGAAGTAGGGACTGGGGAATCTCGGATAACTGGAATAACCACTGGGCGAACTCTGAATGGATGGAGGGTGGTAGGAACGCTCTGGCATGGCGCTGAAATAAGTCCTCCTTGGAATACCTCGGGGAGGTGGTAGGGGTTCTGAATATGGAGGCCTGCTGGACTGACCTCTACCGAATTGACCTCTGCCCCTAACTGGGGCACCTCTGAAATCCCCGAAGGATTTGGCTCTCTTGTCCTGTTGACCCTGATCTCTGTCTCTCGATCGATAGCCCTCAATCCGATGAGCTATCTCGACCACCAGCTGATAGGGAGTCCCCATCTCCACCTTTCGGGCCATGTTGGCCCTAATACCGGAGTGCAGCCCTGCTACAAATCTCCGCACTCTCTCAGCATCAGTAGGTAATATCATAAGTGCGTGGGCAGACAACTCTGAGAATCTAGCCTCATAATCTGTTACTGACATCTGTTCCTACTCCAGCTGCTCAAACTGATATCACAGCTCTTCCCTCTCAGAGGGTGGGATATACCTGTCTAGAAACATCTGAGTGAATTGCTCCCAAGTTTAGGAGGAGAATCTGTTGGCCTACTGAGAATATAGGATTGCCACCTTCTGCGAGCTCTGCCCTCTAACTGGAAGGTAATGAAGTCCACTCCATGGGACTCTAATATCCTTATATTGTGCAGCCTATCCCTGCACCTGTCAACAGAATCCTGGGCATCCTCGCCTCGCTCACCCCCGAAAACTGGAGGGTGCAATCGAGTCAATCTATCCAATAACTTCTGCGGATCACCATCCACAGCTGGTCTGGGCTCAGGTGCTGCTGCTACAGGCTGGACCCCACCCACAGGCAGTGTTCTCGGGGTATGATGTAATGCTGCTGCCTGACCTGCAGCCTGGGCGGTAGGAGTTTGGGCCCCCCCTCCCGCTTGAGATGTGGCAGGATCTGCTGGAAATAACCAGCCTGGGACATGGTGTCCATAAACCGCATCATACAGCCCATGATCTCCTGGAAGCCTGGAACCGTCATAAAGTCCATTGGAACAGAACCTGCTGGGGGCACCTCAACCTGCTCCTCTATAGTAGGATCCTCTGGTGGTGGTACAACTGGAATAGCTCGAGGATGCCCTCGTCCCCTACCTCGGGCCGGTGCCCTCCCCCGACCTCTACCACGGCCTCGAACCACGGGGGTAGCGGTCCCTCCCAGGTCTGGATCATCGGATGCATGCGTCCTCACCATCTGTGAGAGAATAGAAGAATGAGATTTAGTAAACCATCGAGTGCACGATAGAATAAAAAAAAATAAGGAGAGGTTTTCCTAACATCCTATAGCCTCCCAAAGATAAGTACAGACGTCTCTATACCGATCCGCAAGACTATTGCCCGTGACTCGTGAGACCTACGTGAACCTAGAGCTCTGATACCATGTTGTCACGACCCTAAATTCTAACTCAGGTCGTGAGGGCGCCCAACAACAGGGTCGGACAAGCCAACACTCATTTTTCTAAGGGTTCTTTCTTGTTTGATTTAAACATTTCAACATATATCAAGTTTTTAAAGCTTATAACATAAATCGATAAGGATAGTTAGCCAGTTTTAATCAAAAACGATCATAAGGAGGCGTGGGCCAATATATACAGACCCGAAATCCATAATAACTACCACGTGTGTGCCAGGAACTAGTGTCACAAGTCCTACGGGCATACTAACAGAATATACAAAAGATATAATGTACAGTCCCACTGACTGAAAAAAATAGACGGGAAATAATCAAAAGAAAACTCCAGGGCGCTACCGAGGATCGTCAGAAGAAGCAGCTCACCATGAAGTCAGGCCCAACTATGATCAAAATCGAGCTCCTGTCTGATAACCAGATGCACCAGCCTCAGAACCTGTACAATTAAGTACAAAAGTGTAGCATGCGTACATAAACAAATATGTACCCAGTGAGTATCCCGCCTAACCTCGAAGAAGTAGTGACGAGAGGTCGACTTGATTAAGCAGGATATAATATCGGTAACAGACATACGAGGATGATAAAAGCAGTAAACATTAAAAATAACAGTAATTCAAATAAATACTGGAAGTAATACAATTTCTACTTCATTATTCTTTTCTTTTCTTTAAAAAAAAATATCTGACCACTCAAAATCCATAAAAGAATCATTAACAATTTAGCATGCGCATATAGGATAAGGACAACCGCCTGAGCCATCATAATGATCATATCTGTGCACTGCCGATGGTCGAACGACCCGAACCATAATATATCTTTCAATCTCTCCGTAGCGTACGACCCGCTCCCATGAGAGTGGGGGAAATAACACTCCACTCGCGGAATGTAAATTGCAAAGAGGTCACATGCACACACAATACACACATTTATTCTTTATAAATTACTTTTCGTGAACAATTCTTTAGACTTACTTAAATTCCATGATCTCAGGGAAAGAATCCGCATGTAACATTAATTCACTAAGCATATAGTTCATTTCAAGGGGAAACATAAGGCATGGTGTAAGCCTAACTACCCGGACATACAATAATAGTCTCTACGTACGGACTCTCATCACTTTGTGCGTACATAGGCCCCACAAATATTAGCACATAGTAATTTAGAGCACCTAGGGGGACAATTCCCTCTTACAAGGTTAGAAAGGAGACTCACCTCGTGTCGAACCTACTCTCCGGGTCAAGAACACGCCCGAAAATCCAAACTCGACACCCACGGACTTGAAACTAGCCAAATGTTATACAAACATATCAATTTATATTCAAAGCATGGAATCCTCCTACTACTTAGTAAAATTCATCATTCTTGAAGAAATCCCAAAATCCAACCCCGGGCCCGCATGCTCGGATTCCAAAAATTCTCGAAGGAAACACTCACCCATAACCTAAGGATCATTAATATATAATTTTTATGTTATTTCATAGCCAATTTACGAGTAATTATCCAAATTCACGAAGGCCCTAGGTTACTACCCAAATTCCTAAATTTTCTAGGTAGTTAAATTCTACTACGAATGCATGCATTAACTAATTTAAGGATAGAATTCACTTACCTTTTTGGTAGCTAGGTCGTGGAGCTATTTCCCAAGCTTTCAAGGTCTCTAATGGAGGAAGAAAATGGGTTGGAATGAAATAATCCCGTGTTTTAAAGAACTCACTACCTACTGTGGTTCCGCACCTGCGGCTCAAGGAGCGCACCTGCGGTCTCGCGCCTGCGAGAAAAGACTCGCACCTGCGGAAGAGGGGCAAAGGGCTTGGGCTCGCACCTGCGGCTCCGCCCCTGCGAATATTATCCGCACCTGTGAGAAATGGGCAGCCTCACCTGATGCCGCACCTGCGAGGCAAGGACCGCAGGAGTGGTATCGCACCTGCGACTGGGCAACCGCACCTGCGGTCACACCAGATCAGGTGCACCAGCAACTGCTTCAGCTGGTTTTTGACCTTGTTTGGTGCTCGGGAGGAACCTGGGCCCACCCGAGCTCTTGTCCAAATATACCAACAAGTCCCAAATCATAATACAGACTCGCTCGAGCCTTCGGAACACCCAAAACAACGCTAAAACTCAAAATCACACCTCAAAACCCCTAGAACCAAACTTAGGAACTTTAAATTTTCTTCACTTCGCTAATCATTTGCACCGAACCGACTTATACTACTCTGAATGACACCAAATTTTACAAGCAAGTCATAATTGACATAAAAGAACTATTCCCGGTCTCGAAATTCCGTTCGGACCTCGATAACACAAAAAACACGTCCCAAACCACAATAGGAACTTAAGGAACTCTTATTTCAATATTAGGCGCCGAAACGCTCCCGGGTCATCCAAAACCCATTCCGAACATACGCCCAAGTCCGAAATAATCATACAAAGCTATTGAACCGTCAAAACTTGATTCCTAGTTCGTTTACTAAAAATGTTGACCGAAGTCAAACTTGGCCTTAAAGGCCAACCTGAAGGACCCAAGTGTTCCAATATTTCTCTAAACACTTCTAAAACCCGGACCACCCGCCACCGCAAGTCACAAATCACAATAAGCCGATGTGGGAAGTTTCATTTAGGGGAACGGGGTCCGACAATGCAAAACAACCGGTCGGGTCGTTACATCGGGGCTAGTGAGAGGTACCTAATTTGGGAGGAAAAGAATTACAGTGGATGTTGATTTTAGTCCCACAACAACACCTATGAAGAAAGTGTGCAGTCACAATTTTTTTTTATAATATGCTACCGACATGCTGACATGGAACCGACAAAATCTACCACGTTATCTAAACTTCCCACGTTAACCCTTCAACCTCTCTCATCTTTCCACATGTCCCACTCAAACGACTAGTTTTTCCCTCTTTCAGATTTGAAGCACAAAACCCAAAAGATATTTGTATGGGAAAATTCGAGTCCTTTCTAGGCAAGATCAAATACTTTTTACTAGCCATACATATTTATCCATACATTTAAATATCATTTTGAAAAAAACAAAGAGAGAAAAGTAAAAAGTTTACAGTAAAAAAGACATGTGTATATAAGGGAACTTGACCCTCGTCCAAATGAAGTGCTGTACAAGTTGTGTAGAAAGGCGGTTCATTAGTTTACTTGTTCAGAACATCCGTTACTTTCAATCTTAATTTACTGCTGCATCGCAAATTAAGGATTAATTTTAAGGTGTGTATCTATATATTGCTGCTTACCCACTAAGTAATGATATCTTGGAGATACATTATGTTTGATTTGATTTTGGGTTAATGGGATTCTGTTATTAAGTTCAAATAACAAAGTTGGGAAGAAAATTTTAGATTATAGATTGAATTTTATTGGATTTGGTGTTTGGATTTGGATAATTCTGAATAATTTTGTTGATTGGGAAAGAAATGTGAAAGTTATGGGTCGGGGCTAGTGAGAAGTACCTCATTTAGGAGGAAAATAATTACAGTGGATGTTGATTTAGGTCCCACAACAACACCTATGAAGAAAGTGTCCAGTCACAAATTTTTTTCTTTTCAAATATGCTACCGACATGCTGACATGGAACCGACCAAATCTACAACGTCATCTAAACTTCCCACGTTAACCCTTCAAACTCTCTCATCTTGCCACGTGCCCCACTCAAACTGCTAGTTTTTTTTCCCTCTTTCAGATTTAAAGCACAAAACCCAAAAGATATTTGTATGGAAAAATTCGAGTCCTTTCTAGGCAAGATCAAATACTTTTTACCAGCCATACATATTTATCCATACATTTAAATTTTATTTTGAAAACAATAGAGAGAGAAAAGTAAAAAGTTTACAGTAAAAAAGACATGTGTATATAAAGGAACTTGACCCTCGTCCAAATGAAGTGCTGTACAAGTTGTGTAGAAAGGCGGTTCATTAGTTTACTTGTTCAGAACATCCATTACTTTCAATCTTAATTTACTGCTGCATCGCAAATTAAGGATTAATTTTAAGGTGCGTATCTGTATATTGCTGCTTACCCATTAAGTAATGATATCTTGAAGATACATTATGTTTGATTTGATTTTGGGCTAATGGGGTTCTGATACGCTCAATTTACACCTTAAAATAGTGTAAGCTATCGATGTCAAATATAGTAACCCAATAAGGTTGGGGTCGAATCCCATAGAGAACAATATGGAGGCGATTAGGAATGCAAGAGAATTATCACTTATCGCGTAATGCCAAACAAATAAGATTTTGGTTTTGAAAGTTGTTTATAACTAAATGTGAAAATATAAACTAACCTAGAAAGCAAGTAAAATGATCAATGGCAATAAGAATGGATGCTTCGGTAATTACACCCAAGTAACGATCCAATGTATTTCACGATTTCGTAAATATGAGCGAGTTTATGTTAATTAGCCACAGATAATAATTCTTAATTATCTTTTTCCAAAGACTAACAAGACTTCCTGATTGAATTATTCCTAACCCAATTAAGAGATTAATCACACCCGGATATGGCTACAAGTAGTTCAATCCTATCTCTAGGTAGAATCTATAAAATGAGGGTTAAAGCCTCAAGTTTTTGTTAATTAATCTTTCCCAAACCCAAATTATCTTTTTCAAAATTAATTCGGAGTTAATGGGTGTGTCCTGGGGTTAGATAATCTCTTTGGAAACATTAAAGAACAAGAACAATCAAAGAAACAATAACTCACTTCATAAATATAATAAAATCATTCACTACATAAGCACAACAAGGTATTTAATCCACCTTTAAATATGTAAATTTCCATAAACAAGATTCAAGTGTTGGAAATAAATACTACACACTTAAATATACAATACAAAGCAAGGAAATGAGGAAACAAACATAAATGGGTAAGAAAAAATTAACCACAAGAGTGAAATCTTCAAATCCCAAGTGTGTGTTAAAACCCTAGCTTCACAAATGTTTTCTATCTTCTTCTCTACTCAAGAATATATTTATAAAGCCAAAAGATGCTCAAAAATGACTGCTAGGTCGAGTATATGAGAGTGGGGATGGAAAATTATGATTTTACATTCTTGTCCAGATCTGATGCTCGATAATCGCACATGCGAAAGAATCCTCGCAGGTGCGACTCCGCAGGAGCAGAAGTCTGCTCGCAGGTGCGAGCTTTTGAAGCACTTGTCATTTTCCGCAGGGGCGGACAATTGGTCGCACCTGCGGGATCGCAGGTGCGAAATATACTCCGCAGGTGCCACTTCTATGTGGCTGGGCTGGTCTTCGCAGGTGCATTCCTATCTTCGCAGGTGCGAGGTCGCAACTCCGACCTAAAATCTGCAGGTGCGGAGTCATTGAAGCATTTTGTGCAATTTTCACCCCTTTTTGTTCAACTTTCATTCCAATTCAACACCAACCACTTCACGGCATCACTTCCCTGAAAATTAAGCAATTACACACTAATACAAACCTCAAATTATCATTGAACAATCTAATGAAAAAAGGCCAAAATGAGTGGTAAAATCACCACTCGTCAGTATCTATATATTGCTGCTTACCCACTAAGTAATAATATCTTGGAGATGCATTATGTTTGATTTGATTTTGGGTTAATGGGGTTCTGTTATTAAGTTCAAATAACAAAGTTGGGAAGAAAATTTTAGATTATAGATTGAATTTTATTGGATTTGGTGTTTGGATATGGATAATTCTGAATGATTTTGCTGGAAAATCAGGTATTTAGTGAAAATGGTATTGGGAAAGAAATATGAAAGTTATGGGTCGGGGCTAGTGAGAAGTACCTCATTTTGGAGGAAAATAATTACAGTGGATGTTGATTTCAGTCCCACAACAACACCTATGAAGAAAGTGTCCAGTCACAAATTTTTTTTCTTTTCAAATATGCTACCGACATGCTAACATGGAACCGACCAAATCTACAACGTCATCTAAACTTCCCACGTTAACCCTTCAAACTCTCTCATCTTGCCACGTGCCCCACTCAAACGGCTAGTTTTTTTTCCCTCTTTCAGATTTAAAGCACAAAACCCAAAAGATATTTGTATGGGAAAATTCTAGTCCTTTCTAGGCAAGTTCAAATACTTTTTACAAGCCATACATATTTATCCATACATTTAAATATTATTTTGAAAAACAGAGAGAGAAAAGTAAAAAGTTTACAGTAAAAAAGACATGTGTATATAAGGGAACTTGACCCTCGTCCAAATGAAGTGCTGTATAAGTTGTGTAGAAAGGAGGTTCATTAGTTTCCTTGTTCAAAACATCCGTTACTTTCAATCTTAATTTACTGCTGCATTGCAAATTAAGGATTAATTTTAAGGTGCGTATCTATATATTGCTGTTTACCCACTAAGTAATGATATCTTGGAGATACATTATGTTTGATTTGATTTTGGGTTAATGGGTTCTGTTATTAAGTTCAAATAACATAGTTGGGATGAAAATTTTAGATTATAGATTGAATTTTATTGGATTTGATGTTTGGATTTGGATAATTCTGAATGGTTTTGTTGGAAAATCAGGTATTTAGTGAAAATGGTATTGGGAAAGAAATGTGAAAGTTATGGGTCGGAGCTAGTGAGAAGTACCTCATTTGGGAGGAAAAGAATTACAGTGTATTTTGATTTCAGTCCCACTACAACACCTATGAAAAAGGTGTGCAGTCAATATTTTTTTTATAATATGCTACCGACATGCTGATATGGAACCGACCAAATCTACCTCTTCATCTAAACTTCCCACGTTAACCCTTCAGCCTCTCTCATGTTGCCACGTGTCCCACTCAAACGGCTAGTTTTTTTTCCCTATTTCAGATTTAAAGCACAAAACCCAAAAGATATTTGTATGGGAAAATTCGAGTCCTTTCTAGGCAAGATCAAATACTTTTTACCACCCATACATATTTATCCATATATTTAAATATTATTCTGATAAAAACAGAGAGAGAAAAGTAAAAAGTTTTCAGTAAAAAAGACATGTGTATATAAGGAAACTTGACCGTCGTCCAAATGAAGTGCTGCATAAGTTGTGTAGAAAGGCGGTTCATTAGTTTCCTTGTTCATAAAATCCGTTACTTTTAATCTTAATTTACTGCTGCATCGCAAATTAAGGATTAATTTTATGGTGCGTATCTATATATTGCTGCTTACTCACTAAGTAATGATATCTTAGAGATACATTATGTTTGATTTGATTTTGGGTTGATGGGGTTCTGTTATTAAGTTCAATAACAAAGTTGGGTAGAAACATTTAGATTATAGATTGAATTTTATTGGATTTGGATAATTCTGAATGGTTTTGTTGGAAAATAAGGTATTTAGTGAAAATGGTATTGGGAAAGAAATGTGAAAGTTATGGGTCGGGGCTAGTGAGAAGTACCTTATTTGGGAGGAGAAAAATTATAGTGGATGTTGATTTCAGTCCCACAACAACACCTATGAAGAAGGTTTCCACTCACAATTTTTTTTATAATATGCTACCGACATGCTGACATGGAACCGACCAAATCTACCTCTTCATCTAAACTTCCCACGTTAACCCTTCAACCTCTCTCATCTTGCCACGTGTCCCACTTAAACACTTAGTTTTTTTCCCTCTTTCAGATTTAAAGCACAAAACCCAAAAGATATTTGTATGGGAAAATTCGAGTCCTTTCTAGGCAAGATCAAATACTTTTTACCATCCATACATATTTATCCATATATTTAAATTTTATTTTAAAAAAAACAGAGAGAGAAAAGTAAAAAAGTTTACAGTAAAAAAGACATGTGTATATAAGGGAACTCGACCCTCGTCCAAATGAAGGGCTGTACAAGTTGTGTAGAAAGGCGGTTCATTAGTTTCCTTGTTCATAACATCCGCTACTTTTAATCTTAATTTACTGCTGCATCGCAAATTAATGATTAGTTTTAAGGTGCGTATCTATATATTGCTGCTTACCCACTAAGTAATGATATCATGGAGATACATTATGTTTGATTTGATTTTGGGTTAATGAGGTTCTGTTATTAAGTTCAAATAACAAAGTTGGGTAGAAAATTTTAGATTATAGATTGAATTTTATTGGATTTGGATAATTCTGAATGGTTTTGTTGGAAAATCAGGTATTTAGTGAAAATGATATTGGGAAAGAAATGTGAAAGTTATGGGTCGGGGCTAGTGAGAAGTACCTCATTCGGGAGGAAAAGAATTACAGTGGATGTTGATTTCAGTCCCACAACAACACCTACGAAGAATGTGTGCGGTCACAATTTTTTTTAATATGCTACCGACATGCTGACATGGAACCGACCAAATCTACCACGTCATCTAAACTTCCCACGTTAACCATTCAACCTCTCTCATCTTGCCACGTGTCCCACTCTAACAATTAGTTTTTCCCCCTCTTTCAGAACTAAAGTACAAAACCCAAATGATATTTGTATGGGAAAATTCGAGTCCTTTCTAGGCAAGATCAAATACTTTTTTACTAGCCATACATATTTATCCATACATTTAAATATTATTTTGAAAAAATAGAGAGAGAAAAGTAAAAAGTTTACAGTAAAAAAGACATGTGTATATAAGGAAACTTGACCCTCGTCCAAATGAAGTGCTGAACAAGTTGTGTAGAAAGGCGATTCATTAGTTTCCTTGTTCAGAACATCCGTTAATTTCAATCTTAATTTACTGTTGCATCACAAATTAAGGATTAATTTTAAGGTGCGTATCTATATATTTTTTCTTACCCACTAAGTAATGATATCTTGGAAATACATTATATTTGATTTGGTTTTGGGTTAATAGGGTTCTGTTATTAAGTTCAAATAAGAAATTTGAGAAGAAAATTTTAGATTATAGATTGACTTTTATTGGATTTGGTGTTTGGATTTGGATAATTCTGAATAGTTTTGTTGGAAAATCATGTATTTAGTGAAAATGGTATTGGGAAAGAAATGTGAAAGTTATGGGTTGGGGCTGGTGAGAAGTACCTCATTTGGGAGGAAAAAAATTACAGTGGATGTTGAGTTCAGTTCCACAACAATACCTATGAGAAAAGTGTGCAGTCACAAATTTTTTTATAATATGCTACTGACATGCTGACATGGAACCGACCAAATCTACCACTTCATCTAAACTTCCCACGTTAACCCTTCAAACTCTCTCATCTTGCCACGTGCCCCACTCAAACGGCTAGGTTTTTTCCCACTTTCAGATTTAAAGCACAAAACCCAAAAGATATTTGTATGGAAAAATTCGAGTCCTTTCTAGGCAAGATCAAATACTTTTTACCAGCCATACATATTTATCCATACATTTAAATATTAGTTTGAAAAAAACAGAGAGAGAAAAGTAAAAAGTTTACAGTAAAAAAGACATGTGTATATAAGGGAACTTGACCCTCGTCCAAATGAAGTGCTGTACAAGTTGTGTAGAAAGGCGGTTCATTAGTTTCCTTGTTCAGAGCATCCGTTACTTTCAATCTTAATTTACTCCTGCATCGCAAATTAAGGATTAATTTTAAGGTACGTATCTATGTATTGCTGCTTATCCATTAAGTAATGATATCTTGGAGATACATTATGTTTGATTTGGTTTTAGGTTAATGGGGTTCTGTTATTAAGTTCAAATAACAAAGTTGGGAAGAAAATTTTAGATTATAGATTGAATTTTATTGGATTTGGTGTTTGGATTTGGATAATTCTGAATGGTTTTGTTGGAAAATAAGGTATTTAGTGAAAATGGTATTGGGCAAGAAATGTGAAAGTTATGGGTCGGGGCTAGTGAGAAGTACCTCATTTGGGAGGAAAAGAATTACAGTGGATGTTGATTGCAGTCCCACAACAACACCTACGTAGAATGTGTGCAGTCACAATTTTTTTTAATATGCTACCGACATGCTGACATGGAACCGACCAAATCTACCACGTCATCTAAACTTCTTACGTTAACCATTCAACCTCTCTCATCTTTCCACGTGTCCCACTCAAACAACTAGTTTTTTTTCCTCTTTCAGAATTAAAGTACAAAACCCAAAAGATATTTGCATGAGAAAATTCGAGTCCTTTCTAAGCAAGATCAAATACTTTTTTACCAGCCATACATATTTATCCATACATTTAAATATTATTTTGAAAAAAATAGAGAGAGAAAAGTAAAAAGTTTACAGTAAAAGGGACATGTGTATATTAGGGAACTTGACCCTCGTCCAAATGAAGTGCTGAACAAGTTGTTTAGAAAGGCGGTTCATTAGTTTCCTTGTTCAAAACATCCGTTACTTTCAATCTTAATTTACTGCTGCATCGCAAATTAAGGATTAATTTTAAGGTGCATATTTATATATTGCTGCTTACCCACTAAGTAATGATACCTTGGATATACATTATATTTGATTTGGTGTTGGGTAACGGGGTTCTGTTATTAAGTTCAAATAACAAAGTTGGAAAGAAAATTTTAGATTATAGATTGAATTTTATTGGACTTGGTGTTTGGATTTGGATAATTCTGAATGGTTTTGTTGGAAAATCATGTATTTAGTTAAAATGGTATTGGGAAAGAAATGTGAAAGTTATGTGCCGGGGCTAGTGAGAAGTACCTCATTTGGGAGGAAAAAAGTTACAGTTGATATTGATTTCAGTCCCACAGCAACACCTATGAAGAAAGTGTGAAGTCAGAATTTTTTTTTTCACAATTCATTTTTCTTTTGTGATGACAAGTCTCCTATTGAGTCCTTGCCTCAAGATATTCTGGTGAGTTTAATCAGCCCAATTCTCCTTTCTGTATATTTTGAATGCATTAGTATAATGGTATTGAAAATTACTTTTTCTTAATCTTGTTCCTTGTTTTTGCAGATAAGGACAATGTGTGGAGTTGATCATGATGATTTAATGAAGCTGTTTCATGTATCAAGGACGATTAGAGAAATAGTATGTGTTAATTACACTATTCAAACACATTCATTTCCATTATTGAAGTAGTTGAATTGGTTTATGTATTAATGAGTTAAATGGTCTTTACTGCCAAATGAACAGACTGTGATAGCAAAAAGGTGGCATTTTGAGTATGCAACACCAAGAAATACACTTGGTTTCAAGAATGAAATTGAGGGTTTGGGTGAATTCAAAGACGTTGATGCGCCAAATGCTCCGAGGCAATTGAAAATTCGTAAGTTAAAGTTGAGCAGAAAGAAATTGGCTGACATTTCTGTTGCATTGTTTGCATCAGAAGAAGAATAAGAAGATGATGATAATTGGCTACAACGGAAGTCATTAATGCAGATGGATGCTGAGTTATAGACATCTGTCTATAAAAGAGGTTTTGTGTAAACTATTGTTCCTGTGGGAACCATAGGTTACTGATCATAATTTAGTCTTAGTGTACATCAGAAAAAACTTTACCAAGTGCTTGTTCTTCAATCCTTTCATTGAAGATGGATATTTTCTGCTTGTTTGTATTTATTTGTACATTTAGAGAACAAGAGAGGTAGATGATCTAGGGGATTCTGTTTGAAGGGCTATGCTGGCGCTTCTGATTTCATAAGAATGTTGGTTGTACTTTGTACATAGCAAGGTCAAGCTCTGTTTTGGTACGACTTGGTTAATTAAATAAAAATTGTCTTCCACTTTCACTTAGACTTGTAATTTCTTTGTAGTTTGTAGTGTTATTATCCTTTGCAACATATTCACACTAATTCGTGTTGCCGCGCAGTATACATATAATTTCTTTATTCTTTCTATGAACTCTATACTTGTGACAATTTTCTCCAACTAGAATGTTGTATATAGAGTTGGTGTTCAATTATCTGGAAATACAAATTCTTAGAAAAGGCGGAGACTTTTTTTTTTTTTTTTGGAGAAGTGGATACTATTATTAATAAAAACTAAGGTGGAATTACATCATTACTACTAGTAGTAGTAATAACACTTAGGTTTCCAAACATAGCTAGTTTGTTACACATGAAAATAGAAATAAGCCTAGAATTAGGTGGAGCATCCTTGTCTTCTTGGATCAACTTTTTTGCCACTTCTGATGGTGAGTCCAAAATATTTATACCAACCGGGTTTTATTGTTTGGAACCTAATTTGCTCAAAAAGTGGGCAACCTTGTTCCCTTTACGGAAGATATGCCGGAGCACTGGATTCCCCAATTTCTTTAATAAGTACCTGCATTCCATGATAGTGTTAGTATAAGATGGGAAACTATTGTGTTCCAGTAATTGGATTATATCTGTTGAGTCAGTCTCTATCTCCAGTGGAGTTAAGCTTCTAATGTCTGTGATTTTTAGTCCTGCATGAAGTGTTAGAAACTCAGCATGCGTTGAAGTATAGGCTTTGATATTTTTCGTGAATCCTGCTATAAAATTTCCTTGAGCATTTATTATAAGCCCTCTAATACCACCTGCAACATGCCTTCCATGAAAGGAGCCATCAATATTAAGCTTGTAATTTGGAGGAGGCGGTGGGTACCATTTAATGTGGATGGTTTTTTTATGCATGGGGCTAGTATAATTGCCGACTAGAAGCTTAAATTCAATGGGATGTATGGTGACCAGAGGTTTGGAGAGGTTATGGAATTGATTATTATTCCTTTTTAGCCAAATGTACCATATTGCAAAAGGGAAAACATCGTCCCAAGTTATATAATTATGGTTAGTAGATACTGGGAGGTCCTTGATGGATATCAACAAGTGTTTATTACTAGGAAGTGTTCTAGTAGCTAACGAGACTAGCTCTGCATGTAATTAATATTATACTAGAGGCTTCTTTAAGGTAAAAATTAGTCTTCTTTTTGGATATTAAAATTCTGTCTAGAACCTACCTTTTATGTATATATTAAAGCATATACATTGTGGCTATTGTCCTATCTAGAAAAAGGTAAAAGAAAAGGAATGTCAGAAGTGGTTATTTTGCGACTTTTATGGCATTCTTAGAGGTTCGGTTGGCCTTCAATTGTTATTTTTTGTTAAGACTCTTAGCTCTCGGTTGACCACATTCAAAAATACTTAAAAATATTGATTGGTTATAAAAATTGATCAGTTCTTGGACAGTTTTTAAAGATGATTTTTTCTAGTTTCAACAAGTGGTTTGTATTAGTTTTTCACTCGGCTTCATTTGTTTTTTCTTAGATTGACTACTGAATCTGAATACATATATTATCAATTTCATAAATGGAATAGTAGCTCAGACCTTAGCTGAGCTCCAATGGTGGTGAGGGTTTGATCCTTACGCCATGAGAGAAGACAATGAAGAAGGAAGCAAGAAGAATGAACCTTCGGGAATTTTTGATTCATTAAGAGAGAAGTCTGAGTGGAGGTCCCATTATATACACTTGTGAAGAATGGACCAACTAACTAACTAACAGATGTCAACTGCTTCACTAACTAACAACTAACTACCCCACTAATCAGCTAATGACTAGACTAAGTAACTAAGTAAGTAAATAGTTAATTAATCTTAACACCCCCTCCCCCCCCCCCCCCCCCCCCCCCCCCCCCCCCCACCANCAACCTACCCGGACTCCAGGATATCCATTACAGGTTATTTGGTGCTTCCAGGCGATAGCCCAACAACTGAAAGTCTAAGAAACAAGAGACTATATGTCTATCCTCAGCAGAAACAGAGTATAGAGCCTTAAGGAAAGTCGTGGGAGAATTGGTATGGTTGAGCTGATTATTTGAAGAACTGACTGTCCCTTTTTCCATGCCTATTTTAGTGTTTTGTGACAGTCAGTCTGCACTCCACATTGTCAAAAATTCAGTCTTCCATGAAAGAACCAAACACATAGAATTGAATTGTCACTTTGTGCGTGATCAACTGCAAGCATGCTTGATTTTACTCCACCATATCAGGACAGACAGTCAACTAGCAGATACTCTGACTAAAGCTCTAACTGGAATCAAGCATAGTGCCACATTAGGCAAGTTGGCTGTTTGATCTGCATCTTTTGACATGACGATCCCCAAAGTAGGGTCATTTTCAAGTATCTGAGTAGATGAAATGCTTCCTTCAAATGAGGCTATCTGGGCTCTTGCATAAACTGACTTAAATGTTGAACACTATATGCGATGTCCAACCTAGTATTAGTTAGAAAATTCAGTTTAGCTACCAGCTTTCTATAGTAAGTAGGATGTTGCAGGATGGTGCCTTCCCTGGCATTTTGCTTTATGATGGGATCTAAGGGTGAAGAGCAAGGCCTGTGATCTAAGCAATTGTATTCTTTCAACATGTCCAGTACAAACTTCCTTTGAGATATAATAGCACCATCATCTTTGTACATGACCTCCAACCCCAGGAAATAATGCATTTGACCTAGGTGTTCGATCTTAAATTTCTCATGTAAGAAAGCTTTGATTTCTGCAATTTCCTCCTGATCAGTCCCAGTGAGTAGCACTCATCCACATATACTGCAACATATACTAAGGATTCTCCATTTCTTTTGTAGAAGAGTGAGTAGTCATTCATGGAATGTTTATAGCCTTTTGAACACAATGCCTCAGTCAACTTTGCATACCACTGTCGACTAGCCTGTTTTAGACCATAGAGAGATTTATTCAGCTTACAAACCAGTCCTGGCTTATCTACAACAAGTCCAGGTGGAACTTGCATATACACTTCCTCATTAAGATCCACATGAAGGAGAGGATTGTTCACATCTAGCTGAGATATGGACCAACCTTTCTTAACTGTTGTGGCTATCAATGCTCTCACTGTTGTCATATTCACCAATGGTGAGAATTTTCTGTATAATCAATTCCTGCCTGCTGAGTGTAGCCTTTGACAACCAATCTAGTTTGAATCATTCAATACTACCATCAGCTTTATGCTTCACCTTGTAAACCCATTTGCAACCTATGCTTGCTTCCCAGGTGGTAAAGCTACTAGGTCCCAAGTGTGATTGGAGTATAATGCTTCAAAATCTTGTGTCATTGCAACTTGCCATGCATGATCAATAGCTGCCTCCTCATATGATGATGGTTCCCTATCATGACAAATATTTCTCACAAGAATATGACTGTTAGGAGTTAGTAGATCAGAGGCAATATGGTGGTTCATAGAAAACAAAACATTAAGAGAAGTAGGATTTGGTTTGATGTTAGGAAGGGAATGCACATAGTCTTGAAAATAACCAGGTGGCCTATGAGTTCTTAGAGATTGCTCAGTTGTAGAGGTTCTACATGGGATTTTTTAGTATAATGTTATGGTGAAAAAGGTAATAGGGAATTGGTTATTAAAGAAGGTGATGGGGAGGCAACATGTGTAGGTGACATAGAGTTGGATGTGCTGTCAGGACTCCTTTGATCATTGAGAACTTCAGACAGTTGTTGTGTGATGTTTGTGTTACCAGAGGATTGCTCACATAGAGACTCAATGAAGGGAATGGAATAAGGAACGCATGGTTGGGAAGATGCATTCATGTTGACTGCAAATGGAAAGGAAGACTCATTAAAGACAACATCTCTGGAAATAAGAATCTTCTTAGTGGCTAGAATCAAAACTTTGTACCCCTTTGTGTTGAAGGATAACCAACAAATACACGTGGTGTTGTTCTAGGTTGAAACTTATCCCTGTGTGGCTTAGGTACAGTAGGATAGCACAAACAACCAAAGTGTTTTAGGTGTGAATACTTTGGGTTTCTTTTATACAATAGCTCATATGGAGTCTGGTTTTTAATAGAGGTTGAAGGCAGTCTGTTTATTATGTAGGTGGCACAAAGGAAACATTCACCCCAGTATTTTAGGGGCAATTTGGATTGGAAGAGAAATGCTCTAGCTGTTTCAAGGAAATACTTGTGTTTTCTTTCCACCACACCATTCTGCTGTGGTGTGTAAGGGCAAGTTCTTTGGTGGATGACGCCTTTAGATTGGAATATCATACTTGCTTTTGTGCTGGTGAACTCTAGTCCATTATCTGTCCTTATGACTTTGACAGTTACAACAAATTGGTTTTCCACCAGATTAATGAATCCTTTGAGTATTTGGAGGGCATTGCTTTTGTATCTGTCATGTGTAGGAACATGATATGGACCCCATAGATCAACATTTAAAAGCTCAAGAATTCTGTTGGTTGTACTAGTTTTATGAGGGAATGAGAGTCTTTCTTGTCTAGCCATTGGGCAAGTAGTCTAAAGGTTGTTTGGGAGAGAAAGTTACAGGAATAGAAGAGATGTTTTTTATTTTGATAAAGGGAACATGTCCAAATCTGGTGTGCCATAATACATCCACATTGTCTCCAATACAAAAATGAGAAAATACATTAGAAGTTTTAGAAGATGGATTCACAAGAGAAAGTTGTTACTCAATACTTGCACATGGGCTATTTACAACTGGATGAGAGGAAACACACTTATTGACATGTAATGGCTTATTTACAGTAGAATGAGAAGGACACTGTGTGTTACAAGTGCAACAAGCAGCTTGGGCACAAGAAGTACAACCCATCCGTGAATCTACCAATCACCAGAGGCCTCTTTATTGAAGGAGCCTACAATATGCAACATTGTTTAACAAAGGCAACAAGACAGTTGTGATGGGAGGACAAGGAGTGAATAGAGATCAAATTGTATAAAAAAGAAGGAACAGACATCACGCTGTCCAAAGTAAGGGTGGCAAACGGGCCGGGTTGACCCGTAACTGGACCGGCCTAGACCGGTTAAAACCGGAACCGGACCGACCCGGTTCATAGGGGGCCGGGTGGGCTGGGTAGGGGGGTTAGAGGGGGTTGGTCCGTTTATAATTTTTCTACCGGTTACCCGGACCGGTCCAACCCGGTCAAAGTGAACAGTGCACTTACCGGTTAAACCGGCCCGGACCGGCCCGGTTTTAACGGCTAAATTTTTTTTTTTTTTAAAAAAAAAAAAATATTGTTAGACGTATTATGCATTTATGCTTAATGTTTCAGTTTGTTATTTTAATATTATTAGACGTATAAATACAAGTTTAAACTTTAATTTGAAGTATTAAATGTAAACTTTAATTTGCAAGTTTGAAGTTTTGAACTTGCAAATTATAAGTAAATTCTTAATGATATATTCAAATATAAGAATTTTAAAGTATTTGTATCCTTTATTCAAACACTATTTTTATAAGTTTATTTTTTTGTTTATATTTTTACGATAGTTCTAACAAATACAAAAAAAAATAAATTTTTTTTTTACTGTTAACCCGGCCCCGCCCGGCCCGGCAGTACCCCTACCCGCACGGGTTCGTTTTTACCCGGATAAGCCCCAACCCGTTAAACCCGTTAACAATTAACCGGTAAGAACCCGTAACCGCAACCCGTCAGGTTCAAAAAAAAATGTAACCGGCCCGGCCCGGCCCACCCGTTAGACACCTCTAGTCCAAAGTGATCTTAGGAGTGAGCACCACACTACCAATTTCTGTCACCTTTACTTTATATCCATTTGGAAGTATAACTAATAAAGGATAGGGTAAGGTTATTGTGCTGGTTAATAGGGATCTGTTATAAGTCATATTGTTTGATGCCTCTAAATTTATAATCCATGAGGCAGTTTTGTTTTTGAAACATTCACATGACAGTTTACCAAATCAATAGAGGAAGTGCAAGCTATAATACCTGCAAAGTTTTCTGCTCCAGGTGGAATGTTGGTACTATTTGTGCAATCTCTTCCTCCTCCTGATTGAAGTTCCTGCAATAGGCTCACTAGCTGGCTATATTCCTCCTTGGTGAGGCTTACATTTTGAGCATTGTCATGAGCAACATAATTCTCATTATCAGCAGGTTGAGTATCTGTGGCTGCCACATATGCATTAACCATGCTCTATTTCCTCTATTGAACTTGGTGAATTCTGGTTGCCATTGGGATTATGCCCATAGTTGAAATTTTGTTTTAGATTCTGATTGAAGTTGGAACCCTGATTGTGACTTGTATTTGGATTCTGATTTTGACTGAAACTTTGAGGATAACCATGAAGTTTATAACATCTCTCTTTTGTATGGCCTGGCCTCTTGCAGTGATCACAAAATGGTCTGTTTCTATTGTTGTGATTGTTGTTAGGAGAGTAATTTGTTTTGAACGACCCTGGTCTGCTTGTTTTAGCACTTAAGGCTGATGACTGAAGAGCCAAATGATTATTTGGCTTGATTTCTCTATGTCTTTCCTCTTGAATCAGTAATGAAAAGGCTTGGGCAATTGTGGGAAGAGGATTCATTATGTGGATACTACCTCGAACTACAGTGTATATCTCATTCAGTCCCATAAGGAACTGTATCAACCTCCTATCATGTTCAGCTTTGTGCATACTTTCCTTGACTCCACACGTGCAATTGCAAGTACAATGAGATTTGGCGATTAGAGTGTTGAGTTCCTCCCATAACTTCTTCATCTTAGTGTAGTAACTAGTAATATCAAGGGATCCTTGAGATAAGATCATTGATTTCCTTTTGAATCTGGTACAATTTTGTTCCATTGGTTTGATCATATCGATCTTCGATTTCTCTCCACAATTCAACTGCATGTGTCACATACTCAACACTGTCTACAATTTCCTTAGCTAAGGAGTTCAGGATCCATGAAGTTACCATGTCATCACACCTTTCCCACAGTTGACACTTCGATGAGTCTGGATCTGGTCTTTTGCATTCTCCGTTGACTAAACCTAGTTTATTTTTCGCTTATAGGGCTCAGATTACACCCTTTCTCCATGATCGATATCCAAAACCATCAAATGGAATAGGAACCAACGCTGCTCCAGGATTATCAGACGGATGCATGTAAATGGGACTACCAGTATCAACAATTGGCTGGTTAGGAGACTCAACCATGGATGATGTAGACTGTTCATCTTCTCCGACAATAGTCATCTCGTACAGTGTGTAATTTCTAAGTAATTGAGGACTAGAAAGCTGTAACTAAAAATCTAGGAATCTGATAGTGAATAGAGTATAACTTTTAAAAATTACGACTTAAAATCGATGAGAAAAAGAATTTGCATGCATGAGATCTAATCGAAATCGAGATTAACGGATTTAGGTCTAACAAATTTAGAGAGACAAGTCAAAACCTGTGATTTGGCTCTGATACCATATTAATTTCATCAATGTAACAGTAGCTCAAACCTTCGCTGGGCTTCAATGGTGGTGAGGGTTTGACCCTTACTCCATGAAAGAAGAGAATGAAGAAGGAAGTGAGAAGAATAAACCTTATGGAATTTTTGATTCATTAAGAGACAAGTCTGAGTGGAGAGCCCACTATATACACGGGTGAAGAATGGACCCACTAACTAACTAACAGCTGTCAACTGCTCCACTAACTAACAGTCACTAACTAACAGCTAACTACTCCACTAATTAGCTAATGGCTAGACTAAGTAACTAAGTAAGTAAATAGTTAATTTCTAAGTGTGTAATTTCTAAGTAATTGAGGACTAGAAAGCTGTAACTAAAAATCTAGGAATCTGATAGTACAATCTAGAAAGCTACTGTTACATTGACTCGCACCATTAGCTGGGCTTCAATGGTGGTGAGGGTTTGACCCTTACTCCATGAAAGAAGAGAATGAAGAAGGAAGAGTGAAGAATAAACCTTCTGGAATTTTTGATTCATTAAGAGAGAAGTCTGAGTGGAGAGCCCACTATATACACGGGTGAAGAATGGACCCACTAACTAACTAATAGCTGTCAACTGCTCCACTAACTAACAGTCACTAACTAACAACTAACTACTCCACTAATTAGCTAATGGCTAGACTAAGTAACTAAGTAAGTAAATAGTTAATTAATCTTAACATATAATATTAAGATGTGTATTAAAATTAAGACATTTGAAGCGCAATACACATCTGGATATCAAGATGTGTATTAAGATCTGAATGCTAAATGATTAAAACTGTTTGTTTTTTAACATATGAATAGACAAAATTCATCTTTATTTAAAAATTAATAAACATAAAATTTAAATAAAATACTAATTAATCTTTATTTGACCTTGGATAAGAGTTTTTTTCGCTGCGGACCTAATGGAACTATCAAAACTCCGATCCAGAGTTAAATACTCAAAAGTCAAACTTGGTCAGATCTTCCAACTTAAAGCTTCAAACATGAAATTCATTCTTCCAAACTAATTCTGAAACACCTAAAAAACTCAAAACCGACGATTCACACAAGTCATAATACATCATATGAAGCTACCCAAGACTTCAAACCGCTGAACAGAATGAAATGCTCAAAACTATCGATCGGGTACATTCGTCCCCCCCGCCACACTTAAACATACTTTCGTTCTCGAACGTGCCCAGAGTCATTTCAAAGCCATTAAATCGCTGTGTAACCTTACCATGCACATACCCAGGGATGATCCCACACCACCCCAATCAATGTAAGCCCGACAACAGATCATAATTTAAAATCATTACTTTAACTCTAGACTGTAAGCCTTAGAACCCAATTTCCAACATCTAGAATCCCTTAAAAGACCCGAATCTCACATCTACACACTGTATAAGTCTGAACAAGTTGTATGAATCCATAACCATAACCCAATATGTACTCACATGATGTACCACACAACTTGCATACTCGTAGCAATAATTCCAGACCACTGTAGCCGCTCAAAACAAACCCGATACCGTTAATAAATCTCATATCAAATAAAACCTCGTTCAAAACCTTTGTACACTGTCGATGATGAAAGAAACACGCATAAACTCATAACCACTCATCTAATCGACAAGTCATGGAGCTCTCTCCCTCGTCCAACAAGAACCAAATCCAAGTCCTAAGCTGATTTTCGATATTATTCTTCCAAGCATACCGTAATCATATCCGATAGCAATCACTTCAAGCCCAAAGACTTCATATCATCAAATACAAGCTACTCTACTGACATTCCATACCAATACTACCTAGAGCCACAAATTGTGCAATCCATGCACCAATAATCAACAATTTAACGTATTCAAACATGGAAAATGACTCAAATGATAGAACTATCCCGCAAGTTCAATAGATACCACCATAGGTGCAATGCAATGAAACCATCACACAATAGAATCAAGACACACAATTCTAACACAAAGGATCATATCCCAACATAACCCAGATGCAAAGTGGGACCCCATCCAAACACTGCTCCATATAAACTAGCTCAAGCCACAATGCTCAAAGTCAACAATCACGTGCAATTCGACGTCAAGTACCCGAAGTGCATGACCATAATCATGGAGAAGTGTATAACACCGTATACCACAGCCCGAAAATACCATAACCAAGGCGCAATCAACCATTCAACACCCTAACAACCACCACACTTGAATTCCGCTATAAGGTCCAAACAGAACCGCATCATGTGTGCATATAACCAATAAATCACAACCCCTCGTAGAATAGAAGAGTAACACATAGAACTTATCATTACACGAACAAGATCAACTCTAACCGAATGCCACACCCCACAACACTATCAATTCTAAGTCAATAAACACGACCCGGTGTAGAATACACATCCTCATTGGGCCTACCAATGGGCCCCCAAATCAACTCTGGTCATCTCCAAATGGATAAATGGGCCTTCAAAAGTCCACAATGACCTAACCATAGCATGTACTACCATCTAGCTAACTTTGGCCACATCTTCACAGTCCGCTACCCTGAACAATCTGCTTTTGTGAACTCCCAGTCTCCAAATCCAAAGAACACATGAATTACCATAGCCGATCCCAACTCCACCACTTGAATGACTAACACATCTTCCATACATAATCATCCCCATGAGAAATACTTCTACAATTATTCCATGTCACATAGAAAAATCTGAACATCAGCAGTCGATCAACTTGGCGAGTACCACAATACTAATGAAGCATCTATAAGTCAAAACACAGTGCGCCTTCTGAAATGCGCACCCTTCTCAGGAAATACCAAGTAGTAATATAATTCATCTAATCACTTGAAACCATCCATGCTGTCTAAGAATTCATGACTTTCCCTTCAAAACTGAACCACCACCTTGTACATGCAAATCTCAATCCCACAGGATACACCACATCTATCATGCCATCATATAAAAAGCACGAGAATCTCGTAATGAACTCTAAGTCACCAACAGACTACATACCCGATCAGTATGAAACCTTCCATTTGATCTCATGTAGGAGAAAATCACAATACCAACATGCTTTTCACGCCTGTAGGAAAATATCCATCTCAAACCGTGGTAGAAATCATCGAGAACTCTTTGAAACCCATTTTCACATAACCAAGCCATCATAATTGAATCTCTCTAACTCAACCAAGCCACGCAGGTCGCCAAGCCCAAGAGTATTGCCACAACACCTTTAGTAACTCACCACATTATAAGTACCCAAAAATCGATCATATCCATTACTGTGTTGATCCAACCTACTACCAAGCTGTCATATTTCTCTGAGTTCCTTCCAAATTACCCTCAAGTTGACACTTCTCTTTTCCAGAACACCACTATCCTTACCCAAAGCTTACTACAAGAGATCCTAGCATAAAATTACATTGCCCTAAGGCTCATAAGCTGTTGTATTTCCTCTTAAGCACCCCAAAACACTACAATCGTGACACCCACTCTGAAGAGATCTTATGTGAATTTAAAACTATTTCCTTTACCTTCCTAATACCGAAATGTAAAATCCATAATGATATAGAAATACCAAAAATCTCAACACCATCCATTGCAAATCCCATATTCTAGGCATATACAAATCCAAAAAAATTCTCAAATGCCACATGTGAATCTTAAACTCCTTAGAACTTCCTTGAGAGACATCCACCCTATTCGAATCTCAAATGAACTGCCCAAACGAGCCGAACGATCTGTGCTTTATTAGCACACCAACACCCAAAGAAGTAATCCACACCTTTAAGCAACCAAGCAAATACCGTTTCTTAGTACATTACATCCATCACAAACAGTAACCCTAAACCATTCCCAAGACTTCCATATGTCCATAAAGCGTAATACATCATGCATCCAGAAATTCCTTACTCAAGTCATCTTCGAAATCAGTCTCTATAAGTCATAAATGATCCACAAGTATGCCTCAAACCGAAATCAATACAACATAATCATGCAATCAAATCATTGATAACAGAATCCCCCACTTGGCTCGAAGCCATAGATCCAAACATTCGATAACCCACAATACCTATACTTTATTACTGCCATAGTCCCGCACCAAAATTCAACACAATCCTTCATAAGCTCATGCAACCCAAACCATCTAATACCTCAAATCATCTGCTAATCTCACATTCATCCTCGTGACGGTCAAGTTGACTTTATCAACCGATCCAAACTCAAATTTCAATACATATAACCCACTGATAGAAATAGCCTCTCCACACAACATCATAAGGATCACATATTTGTAGAGTACTCCGCAGAAGATAACCCACCTGCTTAGCCTGAACTGGCTTCCCTCTATACCCCTTCATGGACACGACCACTATGTAATCACTACATCCCCTCGAGTCTGAACTCGTCAACAAGACATGAGAATCTACTTCCTCCCACAAATGAAATAACATGAAAGAATCCATCATATTCCTCATAACTCCATACCGTATAACACATCCACAAAAATCGAGCACTCAATAGTCCTTTTCACATCTCAAGTAAACTCTTCTCAACATATTTCAACCATTTGAACGCTTCCCACAGTCACATCCTACTCATTATATAGCCATCCAACCATTCACCGAGCCACCAGTCCCACTCATAGGGACAACACTGGACATAGAAGTCCAAAAGCACATGCTCACACAACTAAAACTACCGAGCCTAAGCTGCGGTCCAAGTCGGGCCTTAAGTCCTCCAGACTGTCCCATCACCAATAACATAGAAAATACATCTCGCACCTCATCTATGGAATTCCACAAGCCGACGATGTCGCATGAAAGGAAAGAAATATGGGAAGTTTATCCTAAATGCCCCGTAGCCTCTCGAATTTAGGTATGAATGTCATCATACCGATCCGCAAGACTCTACTAAACACTTGCTCATGACTCATAGAAATCTATGAACCTAGAGCTCCGATACCAAATTGTCACGACCAAAAATCCAACTAGTCGTGATGGCACCTAACCCGACCTGCTAGGTACACCAATTAGCAACAATCCAATTCAAATAAGATTTACTAAGAATTAAATGATGAAATAACTAAAATTTTATACAACTTCCCAAGAAAAAATAGTACAAATCATGAACTTCTAAGATTTAGAGTTTACAAAGCTAGTATAAAATAAATACATCATCTGTTGAAATGTACATAAATAGATTTTTATAAATATAAAGCTACCATGAACAAGATGCAGCTACAACTGAACGCAGGTTCATCTTCAAAGCCAGATCCCGCCACACACAGTGATATCAACTCCAAAATCTACACGCAAGGTGCAGAAGTATAGTATGAGAACAACCGACCCCATGTACTTAATAAGCAACAAACATAACCTTAGGTTGAAAACACTGACGAGCTTGGACAATGGTTAGAGTCCAACACCAATAGCTAACAATAAATCATAACAATATGATAAAAGTAGTATAAGAAATAACTCAACGGTATGATGCTCAGCTCGTTCACAGTTACAAAAAATAGACATGCTTTGATTATTCCCAAATCTTTCGCCGAAATCACCAAAATATGAGTAAGTGCGAAATCTGTGATTTTTCCCAAAACTTTCAACAACACATAAGATGTTTCAATCTCAGATAGCATGAGGAAAGTACATCTCTATGCCTACATGTCAACGTGCATATGAAGTCCTGAATGTCACAAAACTGTGTAGCATGAGGAAATGCATCTCTATGCCTGTATGTCAAGTATACATGTCAAATGCAATGCATCAAAATGATGAACTCGTGTACTCATACTCTCAGAGTACTCAATATCACTATCTCTCACTCCCACTCATCATTCTCAATCATTCAGCACACTCAATCACTCAACACTGTACGGTACCCACGCTCTCTGCTGGTATGTCAGACTCCGGAGGGGCGGATCCTTCCCAAGCGCTAATATAAAGCCAACATGTCCTACTACACCGTGAAACCCGATCCCATCAATAATAATATATATAAAGCCAATATGCCTTGCTGCAACGTGCAACCCGATCCTATCAATATCACTCACAATCCGGCCCTCAGGCCCCAACTCAGTCATCAATCTCTTCAATCTCTCGAGCTCACAAATCTCATGCCAATCAGCCTCAAATAATGATAACATGATGTGACAACAAATGGATCCCAACAGAATGAATAGAGACTGAGATATGATATGTCAATGAATGAATACGACTGAGTATGTAAATGCAATTTAAGCAAATAACTCAACAACAGAAATGACCTCAATGGGTCCTAATAGTATAAACATATAACCTAAACATGGTTTCTAACATGGATCACAACTCAATTACTCTAGCACGTAGAAATTTCATGGATAAAAACAAGATTTGGTAGCTACATAGTACCACAAAATCAATCGAGTCATAATTCATACGGTGCATGCCCACACGCTCGTCACCTAGCATGTGCGTCACCTTAACTCCAAACACATAACATGTATATTCAGGGGTTCATACCCTCAGCACCAAGTTTAGAAGTGTTACTTACCTCGAAAAAGCCAAACCCAATACCGGGCAAGCCATACAATACTCTAGACACACCATCATGCGCGTACCGACCTTTGAACAGCTCGAAACTAGCCAAAAGCAACTCAAGAACATCAAATAATGCCATAGAAAAATAATCCAATCGATAAAGGTTGAATTTTTTAATTAAAAGTCCAAAGTCAACTAAAAACTCAAACCCGAGCCCGCACCTCGAAACCCGACAAATCTCACAAAATTCGACAACCCATTTTATTACATCCAACTATACTAGTTTCACTCAAATACGACTCTGAATCGATGTTCAAAACTCAAAATTTTACTTTATGAAATGTTAGAGAAAAACCTCCAAATTCCACTTTGAAATCATCAATCAAATTCCAAAAACGAAGATGAATTCATGAAATATAATCAAAATCGGGTAGAGAACACTTACCCCAATCCGTATGGTGAAAATCACATCCAAAATCGGCCAAATTTGAGCTCCCCAACTCAAATATGATAAAATGAACCAACCCTCGAATTATATACAGTTTGCCCAGGACTTTCGCACTAGCAACCAAATTCTCGCTTCTGTGAACTCGCACGTGCGGTCCAGCCTTTGCTTCTACGAGCACGCCCAAACTCAGCATCACTGCTTCTGCGATCATCTCTTCGCTTCTTCGGTCGCGCTTCTGCACATGTAGAACCACACATGCGGACGCGCAGATGCGCTCAACTTCCCCCACTTGCGGCTTCTCGCCCTCCAATCCAAATTCACTTCTATGAAGAAGAGCCTGCATCAGCGAAGTCACTTCGACGACCAAGATTCAGCAGATGCGGTTACAACAACACCAAAAATTCCTTCAGCCATGCCGCAGGAGACAAAATGATTCGAACCTCGTCCGACGCTTGCCCGAGCTCCTCGGGACCCCGTCCGAACATACCAGCAAGTCTCGAAACATAACACGAACCAACTCGAGGCCTAAAATCACGCATAAAAACATCAAAACCACGAGTCGTGCCTCAAATGAAACTAATAAACTTTTAACTTCGAAAACTCGCGTCGAACTATATCAAATCAACTCAGAATGAACTCAAATTTTGCACACAAGTCCCAAATGACATAACAAAGCTCTTCAAATTCCCGAAACCACAATCCGAAACCGATATCACCAAAGTCAACTCCTAGGTACTGCAATTTTGTGTTGGTATGAAACTCATGCAGTGCATTTTAAGGGTTCATATTTTCCAGAATTTGCACTCCGAGTGCAGTGATATTGATATTAGGCGTGACGGAGTTACTGGACACATTATTCTCATTCTCAATCAACGCAAGTTGTCCCTCCTTATCCTGCAATTTCTTCTCCATCCTAGCAGGTACAAGTTGCTCATCAATCATAAACACATCATACATATTATTGCTAAGAATATCCTTAGCACCATCTACTCGATCATTGGCTCGTGCTTTATTGAGGTCTGGAGAAGAAAATCGATGTGTTGCCTTCTTTATAGACGATGCATCAGACTTAAGAGTAGAAGATGCATCATTATATGCTTTACTAGTAGGCTTAGGATTAACCTGAAAGTTGTCCTCATCTCCAGTTCCTTTTGTACCAGTATCTCCTCTAAAACCTGCTAGATTAACTAATTCACCTAGTGTCGTAGCAGGTCTATCAACAGATGCATTCAATGCAACAATAGCTTTCAAATTTGAAACTACAACAGTTGACTCTTTTCCAGGTTTTCCAATATGTCCTGCCTCTGCTTCACGACCTAAGGAAATATCTGGTGTAGCCCTAATCTGCTCAGCATGAACAACCTTGTATAACCTCACTAGCACTGTAGTAGCTCGGATATCGTATGTGGATTTAGATTTACCTTTCTCCATTGTTAAGACATTAACTTTAGTTGTGTCTAAATTCTGCGCAGCATTCGCCACAACCAACTCCCTTTTACTAATATCGATCACAGTAGCACTTTGTTGACTTCCATCAGTTTGTAACTTCAATAATTTTTGTTGCCGAGTAATTATATCTCGTTCAGATCCTTCTACCAGTTGTTGCACAATTCTTTTTGCATTTAAAAAATCCCTTGCATATCCTTGCAAATTTTCAATTGAAGTTGCATCAAATTCAACTCCATCCTCATCCACATTACTGGTAGCTTTCTTGCCCAATAATAAATCACACTTTTTTTCATCATGACCTTGGTGCTTACCATGGTTACTATATAGAGGCAAATTATCATAAACAACTTCTTGCAATTCCTCTACAATCTTACCAGTTATGTTGTCCACACTTTTGAGACGAATTTGAGAAGGATGCTTGTCAAGTAGTATTACTAGAACCCTAGCACTGCTAGGTCTTGACTTTGTTTGTGTTGCTTTGCCAACAGTTATTGGTTTCCCAATACCAGCAGCAATAGACAGTAACGACCTGCGTGCAAATAGATCAGGCGACAGGTTTAGGAGTGAAATCCAAACTGCTGCTCATGAAGTTTCCTCCTTTGGATTGAATCCAATGCTCCATGGGAATATCCTAAGCTGATGTTCCTTTCCAATATGTGTGAAATAATTCACATTCCTTGACAAAACAGTAACATAACCCCCATATTGATCCAGGTGCATCAAAGTTGTCGGGGTGCAAATAATCCAACTAGGCGGTTGCCTTTGACGCCAAGAACTTTGGGCAGCAATGATCTTAAAACATTCATATCCGGCGCACCTGTGGATAGTTCAATCACGATAGCTTGATGAAGACCTTCCCCCTTTGCAAAATCTCTTCGCTCATCTAGGGTAATAGAATCCTAGGTATACCATGTAATATTTCACAAGGGAAAAGTTTTGTATTTGACAAATTTCTGGCCGTTTGTGTTTAGTTTAGAGATGTAGCATATATGTTGGGGAAAAATAATATTCCCGCCGAGGAATAATATCCCCGACAAATAATAATAACACAAGGGAGTAACAACGACTCCAAATCTTTTAACGGAGTAAAATACAATACCCGAGCGGAGCAATATTTTCACTATAATATTACTACTTAGTAGTGTCAAGAGACTACTACAACTTCGAAAGAAATAACACTCTTTATTTTAAACACCTCACTACAATGATACTCACACTCACTATTTATCGCACAGACTACAATCTGTAGATTACTTTCTCTACGCTCTATTGCGCTCTCTCTGATTTTGGTGTACTTGATCTGAGAAGCAAATGCTTCTATTTAATTATAGGAAGAGAACCTCCCTCTCTAACCAATCAGATGCGTTGGTTTTGAAATTTGCAAGTTGCAAGTTGCAAGTTGCCAACTTTGTTTTGTTTCGGGTCGCAACTTGTTGCAATTGCAACTTGTTGCCAGCTTCTCGTTTTCTTTATTTTCTGTTAAACGGGTCCCACAAATCTCTCCCTTAATTTTGATTTTTCTTCTTCATTCCAAGTCTTGATCTTAATATTTGTAAGTCATCAAACTTGAGAGGTTTCGTAAAAATATCAGCAACTTGATCACGAGACTTCACATATTTGAGCTCAACTTCCTTCTTGGCAATGTATTATATGATGAAGTGATACTTTGTATCTATATGCTTGCTTCGATCGTGATACACCGGATTCTTCGCGAGTGCCTGTGCGGATTTGTTGTCAATACAAATCTCTGTAGCTTTAATTTGTGGTAAATTGAGCTCCTTCAATAATCTTCTCAGCCAAATAGCATGACATGTACAGGATGTTGCTGCTATATATTCAGCTTCACAAGTCGAGAGAGTAACAATGGATTGTTTCTTTGAACTCCAAGAAATAACATAAACACCCAAGAAAAACACAAAACCAATTGTGCTTTTTCTATCATCAATATCTCCCGCATAATCACTATCACAATATCCCATAAGGTTGAAATCATTAGAAGAAGAATAAAATAACTCAAAGTCAATCGTACCTTTTAGGTAACGAAGAATTCATCTAGTGACTTTCAAATGAGTAGAGGTAGGAGCTTCCATGAAGCGGCTTACTACTCCAACTGCAAAGAGTATATCTGGCCTGGTACAGGTCAAGTACCTCAAACTTCCCATAAGACTTTTGAAAAATGTGGGATCCACTTTTTCTCCTTCATAAAACTTGGACAATATTGTCCTACTCTCCATCGACGTGTTCACGGGGTTGCAATCGAGCATGTTAAACTTTTTCAATATCTCTTTTGTATAGCTTTCTTGAGAGATAAAAATTCCATCCTCCATCTGCTTCACTTCTAGGCCCAAGTAGCATGACATGAGCTCTACGTCCGTCATCTCGAACTCACGAGATATATCTTTCTTAAAAGCTTCAAACAAACTTGGGTTATTGCCCGTGACAATAAGATTATCAACATAAAGACAAACAAGAAAGATATCTCCATTAGTATGAACTTTAAGGTAAAGAGCATATTCATAGAGACAACGAGTAAACCTATTTTCTTGAAAATATGTGTCAATGTAACTGTTCCATGCTCGTGGGACTTGCTTTAATCCATATAAAGTTTTCTTCAACCGCAACACTTTATCTTCATGGTTTCTGACCACAAAGCCCAATGATTGTTCAACATAGACTTCTTCTTCAAGATAGCCATTCAATAAGGCTGACTTGACTTCTAGTTGATGGATCTTCCACTTCATTTGCGCCGCCATAGAGATCAGCAAATGAATCGTCTCCATGCGGGCAACAGGTTCATAGACTTATTCATAGTCAATGCCTTGCCTTTGCTTGTAGCCTTTAGCCACAAGTCGTGCCTTGTATCTCTCCACATCTCCATCAACATTCTTCTTTGTCTTGTATACCCATTTCACTCCAATTGCTCGATGACCCTTGGGAAGAGTTGTTAACTCCCAAGTGTTGTTTTTCTCTATTGACTCAATCTCCTCCTCCATGGCTTGTCTCCATCTTTTGTTTGTAACAACTTCATCAAAGTTCATTGGTTCACTGTCAGCAACGAGATAATATAAAAAATCAAAATTAGTAACTTCTTATGTGTCCTCATAAATCTCGTGAATACTCCTTGTCCTTTGCGGTTGTTCATTAGAACTTTCTTCAGAAGAGGGAGATGCAACATTGGTCGGAGAAGGAGGTGGAGTTGTATCCTGCACAGGTTCCACAGTCTTCGGTTCTTTTTCATCACCAAAGTATGGAAGAAAATCATATGAAGTTTCTTCCTGAGCTTTATAATTCCATGCCAATTCTTCATCAAATTCAACATCAGGACTCACCACCACCTTGCCGCTACTTGGGTTGTATAGCTTGTAGCCTTTTGAACTCGTATCATAGACAACAAACACATGCTTGACACTTTGATCGTCAAGCTTCGATCTCCCTTGATGTGGAACATGAGCATAGGCTATGCTCCCAAAGATTCTCAAGTGCTTGACACTTGGCTTTCTTCCACTCCATGCTTCTTGAGGGGTTTGATCTCTAACATTTCTTGTTGGAGACCTGTTGTTCAAATAAACTACACAAGAAATATCTTCGACCCAAAATTCCTTGGGAATACTTTTAGCTTTCAACATACATCTTGCCATATTAAGAATCGTTCGATTCTTTCTCTCTGCAACTCCATTTTGTTGGGGTGAATAAGGTACCGTTAGAGGGCGACGAATTCCATGAGACTGATAGAAGTCATTAAATTCTTTTGAAGTGAATTCGCCTCCTTTGTCGGAACTTAAAGCTTTAACTTCATAGCCATTTTGTTTTTCTACAAGTACTTTGAAATTTTTAAAAGCAGCAAAAGCTTCAGATTTTTGGTTCAAGAAATAAACCCAAGTCTTTCTACTAAAGTCATCAATAAAGAGTACAAAGTAATTACTTTTACCAAAGGAAGGTGGATTGATTGGCCCACACACATCAGTGTGAACAAGCGGAGCGGTTTGGTTGATCTTGACATGGCCTCCTTTGGAAAACTCCTCCTTGCATGTTTTCCAAGAAGACAAGCTTCACACAATTGATTGGGATGGTTTATTGATGGTATCCCATGCACCAAGTTCTTTTCTCCCATTAATTTGAGCGCTTCAAAATTCAAGTGCCCAAATCGCACGTGCCAACACCATGATTCATTTTGCACATTAGACTTCAAACACTTTGCATCAATTGTCTTAAGATTCAGAGAAAATAATCTATTCTTTTCCATACACACTTTAGCAATTAGAATTCCGCTTGAATCTCTAAGCCAAAGATGCATAATTTTCATGAGGATGTCATATTCCTTTCCAAGAAGTTGGCCCAAACTCAAAATATTACTTTTTAATTTTGGCACATAATAAACATCTTGAATTAACCTGTGACTACCATCTTTATAGGAGATCAGAATCGTACCTATCCCTTCGATTTGAATCTTTGAGGTATCTCCAAAGGACACATTACCTCTCACCGTTTTATTGATCTCCGCAAACTTCTCTTTACATCCACACATATGATTGCTTGATCCATTTTTGTTGATACCCAATTTTTTCTCAAACTATTTTAAAATTGCATATATACCTTCAAAAACATGCTTTCATAGTAATTGATATTTTTCTATAATTTTATCATATTTTTATTAATTTATTTATAATTCATCCAGTGTTTTTATTTCTAATAATCAATTACAAAATCGCATTACAAATGATTTCAAAATAATTTCTTGATTTAATGTATTATTTCTGGTTCTATTAAGACCAAATTATTTCACAATTAGCCAAATTAGCACTCTTTGGCTATAATTGCAATAACTCTGCAATTATAGCCAAATCATATGTTTTATACTATTTTTCTCCAATAATTAGTCGTTTGCATTTTTTAATACTTATTAATCATTGTAATTTAATTTACTAAGCATCAGTTTCATTTTTACAATTATCAGCTATTTTATAAATTATTTTAGTTAATTTTAATTGGGTATTTAATAGTTAGCCACTTTTACTTAAGTTCTAGCCTAATTAAACTCGTACCCTTGACCCATTTAATCAACCCAATACCCACAACCCAATCTTTATAACTACCCGACCCAACCCTAAATCCCATCCTGACCGTTGATCAAAATTGATCAACGGTCCGGATTTAGCCTTACAAAATTAAGACCTAGTGACTACCCCCCATCTCTCATTTTCCCCCTCTCATTTCACTCAGCCGCCTCTCTCAACTCTCTCATCTCTCTCTATAAAATGCTCCACCTGCTGAGCGTGTTTCCCCCCTTCTCCGGTCGTCTCCTTACCGGAATCTATGGTGGTCTCACCACCTACCAGCCTTATGGCTCCCTCCCTTGAACGTATGTCACTGTTTTGAGGCCTTCAAGTGAACCAGATGCGGTTCACTCACCTCTACGATCTGATGCCATTTTTCTGGCCACCCATGGTCGTTCTAGTAAGATCTACCACTTTCCGGCTAAAACCGGTAATATCTTTGAGTCTTCTTCTTCCTTTTTGGGTTCTTTTGGAAACCCTAACTTTGAACCCTCCGATTTCTTTCGATATGTAATAGATTTGTGTATATTATGAAGTTTTTACATGTTTTCTTCAAAGGTCTTCTCGTTTCCTGAAACGATTCTTCACTTTTCAAAACTAGGGTTTCAAGATCCTTTCTAAAAACAGTTCTTTTCCTAATTTCCTAGCATTATCTTGTGATTTTTACCATGTTTAAACATCATCTGAACTTTTTCCTTTGTTTGATTCCTCTATTGTTAAAAGCCCCAAATTTTTGGGTTCAATCTGTGAGTCCGAGTTTATTTTGCAGTATTGTTTACCTGTTCTAGCATGCTACTGTACTTTCGTGTATATTCTATGTGTTCTTGTGATTTCTTGCTCTATAATCACTGTTAGGGTTTCTGATTCTTTGTCGCTTATGACTAAACCATGCTTGTCTAACTGGTTCCTTTAATTACCTGGTATTTTCTGGGATGAATACTTAACTTCATGATTAGGGTTTTTGATTTTTTCTTAGTATATGATATTCCGTTTAAATCGATACTGTTTTAGAATTTTGAATCTCTGAATAAGTATGTTTAGTGCTTTATTGATTTTTCACATCATACTCTTTACTGATTTTCGAGTATTTCCCTAAAATTGTGATATTTTTACTTTGAATAATACTGATTGCCTGACTTTGAGTATTTCCTTATTTGTGTGATATTTTCCTTAATTGAAACTGATTCCCTGTGATTGGAACCTCATTCGAGGGATCTATTACTGATTTCCAGAATTAATCTATATTCTGCCTTATTTCTGAGAATAAACCTGTTGTCAAATTAATTTTTATGCACTTTACTTAATTAGGATATTCTGTCTTTTTGTATTAATCACATGCTCTATACCTTTACTACTACTTATATGTTAAAATTAACTTCTCAATTGATTTCTTTCCTTGTTTATCACTGTTTGTTACCGTTGAACATTGATTCCTTAATTAAAGGGAGTACTTATATTAATTGGATTCTAATTAGAGTTTATTTCTATAATTATGATGAACTATTACTGGTTAACTTATTTGCTACCTGCTTTCAAACTATATATACTCTCTGCTCTTCATTAACAAAGACACGAACACACACACACACACACAAGCATACTCATTGCTCTCTCCTACTTTCCTACACATTCTCTCTTGCTTCTCTTATTGACTACTGGCTACTCAGTCGGCTGAAGCCAAGACTGAGTAACTTATTACTGCTCTACTGCTCTCTTGCTCTGCACACTACTGTCCTATTGCTCTACTTCTCTGCACACTACTGTTTTATTCTCTCAATCTCGACTGGAATGTCTTCTATTTAATTTACAGCATCCAAAACAACATGTTTATGTTCGTATTGCACTTTCTCTTATTCCTTTTGTGCTTCTACTTGTGGTAATATTGTTTACCCTGTAACTAGCATATCTATTCTGTCTATGTGATTTCCCTTCCCCTTATTTCAGCATGTCTATTGCTCCTCCCATTTGTTTGTTACAATTCTGCCCAATCCCCAGACCCCAGTACATGATAAGCATGTAGTTCTGAACATATTGTGTACTCTAACACCCCTCAACCTGATGCTATTTGGATCCTTATATGAATCCTTGTAAAGGACTATGCTATGACAGTTTAAGTCTTGTAATACTTTTCTGAGGCCTACTTGTGTGCAGACATGTTCCTATGTGCTTCATACTTGTCCCCAATCCCTCATCTCCCTGCTTGTGGTTGCTGAACATGTCTTAATTCATGTTTATTGTTCTGTGTGTGCTGTTTGAGTATGTTGGTTGTGCTACTGCCTTACCCTTTTCAAGCTAATTTTCATTAAACCTCTCTCTTTCTCAAAATTGTTTTAAAACTGTTCTTACTCACTATGAGCACTCTCACTCTACTCTTAGATCATTAAGTTCTGCCCCCTCTGTGTGAGCATTGCCTTGGGACCCTTGAGCTCCCTCTGAACTTTGACACACAAAGGCTGGCCATTTCACTCTGCACTTACTCAGTATGGTTATGGAAATCTGGGTGTGGGCACTGTCCGGGATCCTTTGAGATCCTTAGGGAACTCTGACACACCTCGATTATATGAAAGGCTGTGAACATCAGTGGCATTGAGGCATTCTGGAGATTCTGGGCCTATCAGTAGGCTCCCTATAGTGTAACTTCTTCTTTTCATTATTCAGTTATGTAATTCATGCAAATAACCTGTACTAATTGTTGTAAACAACTCTTTGGGGATGGATAGTGAAAAGGGAGGGGTAAATATGCATGCTATAGCTATTAGAGGGTAGAACCATGCTATAAGGTTTTATTCCCTACTTGCGAAATAGAAACCATGCTTAGGAATCATATGTGAAAGATTATGCATTAGAGACCATGTTCCCTAGGTCTTACACTAACTGTTTTTCAGCATCTATTGGCATCTCATTTCGAAAGTCCTGTGCTAAAATGTGCTAATAACCAATACTTTACACTCATGCTCTACGCTTCCATGTACACTTAGAGATCCTGTTTAGAATAGACAACACTAATAAATCTGTCATGTTTACATCTCCTGAACCATGTTTAAACAATGCAATATTTGTGTATTTAGTGATCATGTTTAGGCTTATGATTTTGCATCATTCTACATCTCTGTGCACTAGATACCATGTCCTTAGGATTGCATCTTACTCGCTTAAATACACCTACTGATGTATGAAAAGGAATAAAACAACTTCACTCAATTTCAACCTAGAACAACATGTGTAGGTAATAATTTGCAACAGTCCCTTTAACAATTCAACTAATTAGTATACACTGTCCCCTGCCTAGGCAAGCCTTTGGTGATTAAATTGCTAAAATTGGAAATCTGCCTCTTTGTTATTATCATTTAGACCCCATGTTTTAGGATCTGAATCAAAGACTTTAACTGTGTTTGAGTCATGCTACTTATTTGCCTTATCTGTGGAGGTACTTGAGCCTTTTCCTATTTGTATGTTTATCCCCCTTAATTGTAGTCCTATATGTTTCTTGTTTGTCGCTTAGTGTTTTGCCTCTAAACCCGAGGGTTTTCCTAGCATCTCCATTTAGGATAGGAGTCCTAATTTCCTCCGGGACTAATAGGAAAGGACGGGTAACATCATGCAATAGAGGTTGAGACCAACACTCGATTTAGTTATTTTCACGGGGTGGGAAAGGGTAGAATATGGATATGATGACCGGTACGCTAATACCATGTGTAGCCCTTCTTTGAGGAGTGATTACCGGGTATTGTACTGATGTGATCCATATTATTATAAACCTAGGATACCCTTTATATTCTTAGATCGTAATCCTTTCAAAATCTAACCTTATTTACTATTTTCAAACATCTGCATGCTTAAGACTTAAATCCCCTCTTATTTGAGCCTTTATTTGTTTGTTTGCTAAGCTGTACAAATTCACAAAGCTGTTTGGCCGGGAACCACACTTGTGGATCCTGAGGGGTGCCTAACACCTTCCCCTTAGGATAATTTCAAGCCCTTACCCTATCTCTGGTTAACAACGTAGTTGTAAATGAACCCCTTCGGTATCCTAACGCACCTTTAAGAATCGTTAGGTGGCGACTCTCAAAAACACAAATCCCTTTCCTAAAAGGAAAGAGTTTTCCCAACCAAATGTCATAAAACCGATCTCCGCGAGGAAAGAAGGGGCACGACAGCATGGCGACTCTGTTGGGGACATTCATGCTTTTAACATTTTCAAATTGCTTTGTGAATTTGTACCCCTTCCCATTTCCCTTATGTGCAATTACTTGTCTATTCTTCAAGCATTTATTTTTTCTTCAAAAGTAACTGACATGTTTTTTCTGTTTCCTTCCTTTGTAACCGCTTTTAAATTATAAACTGCTGTATTTACTGCTTTCCTAAGGTGCAAATAGATGACAACATGTTTTTAATGCTTATTTATTATTGCATAATCATGCTCAACATTCATACTCCACTCGTGCCAAACAAAATACTATTGCAATGCTTGATGAGTGGTTGCGCTCTTCCTATATTATTATCCCCTAAATTCAGAAAGGCTTATTTGCGGTAAAACTAGTCGATCAGCGGTGCAGTCGACGGTTTCGTGCCTTTTCCCCTTGAGTTGTCCGCTCGAGGGTACCAGTCTAAAACCTCATAGAAACCTTACTCTGTTATGTTGTTTCATGCATCATGGTCAAACCTAGCCAGGCTGAAGTGTTGTCCGCACGATAGCTTTTAAGATTGCCTTATCCAAATGTCCACTGGGTTTCCCTAAACCCAAACGCACATCATCACGTTCTGTGCATTTATTTGGAGAACTAAATGCTTTATGCTAATTGTTGATGTTAAATAGTCGAGTCTGGTGGGGGTAAGGGCCTAACCTTGTTTGCCTTGGAGAAAAATAAGGCACGAAGTCCCCATGTTCGGCATGGTCTCCAATATCCATCCAAGATTTCTAAGTTGGTGGGAAGATTTACATTCTAGT
>ML366544.1:0-56542 GCA_005239505.1 Nicotiana paniculata
GCTTATGTGTATATTGATGAATTCATAATATTTAATGTGTTTTATATGTATGTTGATGTATTCGTATGTATTTATATGTATTCATAAGTATTAAAACAATCCATAACTTATTTGCACATTTACAATGTAATTCACTGAGTTGTGCTTACGTAGTCTACTACATTTTGTATTTAAATTTATTTAGATGTATTCAAATTTATCATGTGTAGGTTTGAAAGCCTTCTGTTAACTTTCATGTTTGTGCTCGTTTAGCTACACTTGTGAGTTCCATTTTTTTCTCTAAAATGATGGACTTAAGTTCTAATGAGTTTTTGTGATTGATTCAAAGATTGTGGTTCTATGTCAATTCTATGTGTTGCTATCATGTTTATTAGCCTAATTCAGACTATGTCCCTAACTGCCTTTAAATGTTTGATTAAGGGATGTACCTCTATGTTGGATTAGTAATAGTGTTAATGATTAGTAATGGGTTAATATAGTTGGTGTTGTATAGTCCAGCATGTATTTCGTACTCATAAATATTTTTCATATTGTATCTAGTTGTATTTATATTATTCATAACACCAAATGAGTTTATGTATTCATTATGAATATAAAACCTTTTTAAAATTCTTGTTTGTATGCAGGAAATAAAATTGTTTGTGAAACAACCGCCAAGATTATCACCACATATTTGTTCATATACAAACACATACATAGTATCCGATCTCAAAGAAAAGCTTACTCCAGAACAGTATAAACTATTGAGTTCTACTTGTTTTGGAAGTCTCCTTGATATGGATCAATGTGAGGTACAACATCAGCTCTTCAGGTGCTTCATGGTTTTACAGTTAGAAGGAAGTACTGATGACGTATTTTCAATATACGTCAATGGTACAATAATTTCCTTCTCAATCAAGGAATTTGCGCTCATCACTGGTCTCAAATGTGTTGGTGACCCACTTGAATTTAAGTTCAACACAGAGGTGCCCAACCGTATTGTTCAGACCTACTTTGGTGGTGCAAAGCTGGTCAAAAAGGAAGCTTTGTTGTCATGCTTTGATGAAAATAAATGGGGTGATGACAACGATGGGGATGCCATAAAGATAATATTGTTGTATCTCATACACACATGGATATTTTCTTCAGAAAAGAAAACCACAACCATCCCACGAGTACATTTTGACTTGGTCGAGAGTGGGAGATACCCTGATTATCCATGGGGTACTTTTGCATTCAACTACCTTATTACATCTATTAGTAAGAAAATGGATTATCATAAGAAGTACTATAGGATAGCCGGGATGCCTCTTGCCATGCAAGTTTAGTTTTATGAGTGTTGTTCAAAGGTTGACCCCAAAATTGCAAAGCGCCTTGGTAATCGGGTACCCAAATTACTCAATTGGAGAACCACTGTCAATCAACCAACCTATGCCTATCTGATGAATGTCATGTTCAAACACCAGGGAAACATGGTAAGTTACTATTTCATAAGTTCCTGATATTTAGTTTTGCATACAATATTTGATAAGTCCAGAGATCTACATACAACATACATCTAAATAAGTACTGTATTTTCAAGTTGCATACAACCTACAGTTCCATACAACTACATAAAATATAATCTACATACAACATACATATGCATACAACATACATCTACATACAACCTATATTTCTCATTTGCATACAACATTCATCTGCATACAACTACACTTTCCATTTGTATACAGCCTACAGTTGCACACAAGCAAAATTTAAATATAGGTTTTATATAACATACAATTCTTATTTCAGATTGTTTACAACGACGTCCACCCAAGTGATGTAGAGCTTGTTGTTATTCAGATTTCTCTGGGAGGCGTTGAGGTAGATAACAGTCCTACCAATACTCATTCAGACAATCATGTAGATGATTCGGATGATTCAGATGACTTTTGTCCTATACCGCAGCTTCAGCCTGTGAAAAAATATGATGCAAGTGTTAGACCTTCTTCATCTCCACCCCACAAGAAGTGCAAAGAGCAGATTATAGATCCCTTAAAGGCAGAGACTAAATCCAAGACTCCTGATGCTGGTATATCTGAAGTCAATCAACTGTGTTTTGCATGATAATAAGCCAGCAGATTCTAAAACAGATGAAGTATCTTCTTTGAGGAATGATCTAAATTCATTCAAAGATTATGTGAGTTTTGTATGCCATTAGTAAACATTACAATTTGGAAATTAACATTCATATATTTTTCCAACACCTATCTAATTTTTTATGTTTTCATTAGGTTATGGGCGAGTTCACGTCTTTAAGAACATTGATCAATAAAAACTTTAAGAAGCTTTCTGACCAGATTAAAGCAAATCAGCCCACGGAAAGGGTATTCCAGAGAAAGAAAAACACGGTGAGACGTGATGATGGTATTCAAATGTCGCCTGATGACGACATGCAAGATAATCCCAAAGGCCAGACAAAGAGTGATATAGTTGTCGGCGATAATTTAGAGGTTAACATTTTTTAACCTCTGTTAGTTTATGTTTATATAAACATAATAAGACTATATGTTTCTTATGGATTCACATTAATCATCTATACCACACCATACACATTTTGAAATACAAGTATATATAAAATGAAACATGTATGTATTTGTATTTATGTATATTTTTCTAGGTGTATTATGTTAATGTATACTGTATTTTCATTTTGCATACAACATACAGTTCCATACAACTACATACAACATAATCTGTATGTAGTTGTATTTATGTTTAACATAATACAATATTCATTAACTTGAAATACATTAACTTGAAATACATGAGTGACACTCTTCTCCTTAGCTAATCAGTTTCTCCTTCCTCTTTTTGGTGAAATCCCAAACCTGATGAGCACCTGTACAGGACAAGGGCCAGGTTTTATCAGTATACCAACATACATAGAATATCCCACACAAGCTCATTAGTTCTGGCCTAGCTAACAAACAATATTGGCACTACATTCTGGTGCAAAATGGCTTCTAATATTTTGAAGGTTGCACTACATACATGTTTTAAGTAATTTGAAGGTGTCATCTGAGTGTTTAAACTTCTGATTATGCAGATATTACTTTGAGGATTCATTAGTTTAAGTTAAGATGCATATCAGAAAATCTGAAAGGTTGTACCTAAGCAAACTGCACAACTTCCTTGAAGGATTGCTGGCAATGTTGTGTGTTCTAGTTCAAATTCCATAATTTAAAGTCTAGAAGATAGAGAAAAACTGTATGTTATGATGATGGATATCGCGGCTTCAATAGCTGTTAAGGTTCACTTCTTGATTGAAGCTTGTTAGAAATGCTTGTTGGTTATATACTTACTTTTACATCAAGTGTTTTCCGGGTGCTAAAGACTTAAAGTAACAGTTCTCCATTTTCTACAGTATACATTAACTTGAAAATACAGTATACATTAACATAATACAGTAACTGAAACATATATATAGTTGTATTTATGTTTATTTTCAACCTTATAAAACACTCATATACATATGTATACATTAAAAGAATACAACTGTTAATCTTGTTTGTGATGAGGCAATAGTTGAGGGGAATAATACATCTGAGGTTGTCCCGACCCGAATTTCCCACCGTCGGGATCGTGATGGCGCCTAACATTAAACCCGCTAGGCAAGCCAATGTTACCGATTATTCTACATTATCTCTTTATTTTTTTTTAGCAATTAGTTGGTGACATACAAGATCAGCGAAAATAAAAGTACGGAAGAAATATAATCTAACAACTTAATTAAATATTAACACAAAATCCATAATAACAACTCCCAGAACTTGGTGTCACAATTTCACGGACTATCTACGAATACTACAAATAAGGGGGTTGAACAAAAGTAAATACATCTATTTCTGGAATATCTAGAACAAAATACAAATGAAGTAGAAGGGGACGCCAAGGCTTGCGGACGCCTGCAGGACTACCTCGGAGTCTCCACTGGACTGAAGGCAGCAACCGCGATCTACGGTCCGTAGGGTCCTACACCAAGATCCGCACAAAAGTGCAGAGTGTAGCATCAGTAAAACCGACCCCATGTACTGAGTAAGTGTCGAGCCTAACCTCGGTGAAGTAGTGACGAGGCTAGGACACGACAATCAAAGTCAACCTGTGCAGTTTAACAATATACGGAGAAAAATAATACAACGAGAAATAGGCAGTAAGCATAAGGGAAAAGGGGAACATGTGTCACGCCCCAAATCCGAGGGACGCGACCGGCGCCCGACCAGGTGACCCCCAGTCAAGCGAACCTGATTTTCCTTTCCCAACCAACGCGTTTCCCCGTGTTTATAACATACATTATTCATGTGAAGCAGTGGGATAATCTTAAAAGCATGTGATTACCACAATAAATCCAATTCTTCCTCATTTTACATTATTATACCAGATTTTCCAAAATATACATAATAGATACAACACTTCCCAATACGGACCACGATTACGAGCAAATACAACCACTACCCAAAATATACATATGCACCCGCATTATGTCTATGGAGCCTCTAAGAGTACTAGGGGCTTATACAATACTTGCCGGCAACAAGGCCCCGGCTATACCTTACAATACATAATATACTCAAAAAGAGATGTTATGAACTACACATGGCCCCGAGAGGAAGTGGGGCTCACCAGTACAGCTGAAAAGGATGAGGAGAAGGCACCGCTAATGGTGAGCTGAGCAACCTGCTATGGACCCACCTACATCCATATAAAAGATGTAGCGCCCCCGGCAAAAGGGGCGTTAGTACTGTGGAATAGTACTAGTATGTATAGACAAACTTTATCCCAAGTACAATCAAGCAATACACAATTTAAGGAACACAATAGAACCAATTAATCAATGCACATGGAAGGAAACAACCAAAATCAAACAAGATGCACAATCTCTCCTTTTTCCCTTTCAACATCATCATATTCAAGAGCTCATAGATTTTCATTTCAGTAGTGATAACGATCACATTTCATCCTTATTACCTCGGCCACCCTTATCACCACAACCCATCAACCTTATTACTTCGTGTTGTGGCGCGCAACCCGACCCCGCCTGACATTTTAATTCACAGCACAATCAGAGACAATTACATCACAAGAATCATCACTTCAAGGAATACAAGTTCAAATCAACAATTTATGTATTTGGGCCCAAGGCACCATAACTCTCATCAAATAGTAATTTCATGAACACGGTGTCGCCACAATCGCTCAATTCAGTTACATTGTTTCACAATACTCTTTTTCATTACTTCCCACGTATGGTTTTCAATTATTTTACACATTCCCACATTAAAGCACATTATCAATCTTTCGTTCATTACACATCAAACACCTTTTACAACTTCATACAACACAGTAGCATGACAATCAACCAGGAAGAATCAGAGAATAAAGCCCCACGTCTTAACACGTTTGAACAGTCAATTCACATATTTCCAAACAAGGTACACATACCACATACTAGAACCCAACAAGTGGATTCTACGAAGGTTAAAGTTAGCCATACATACCTGGGGTTGATATCCCTTTTCAACTTTTACTAACAAATCACCGGACCTAATAGTACCGTCAATCTAGTTCACAGTTAAACATATTCAACTCGGAATTGGAAACCATGCATGCAATTTGAACCCTTTTTAAGCATTTATCAACTGCTATGTGACTCCCTCTTTAGATTGCCAACCCCTTATTTGTGAACTTTAGCCCAACCCGCTCCCTCTTACTAGATTATGGACATTAATGATCATGCATGTGAGGTATAAACTTATATTTTCAAGAATCAATTCATGAGAGTCCCCCTTTTGTTTAAAATCAGAAAACTAATGAAAGGGGTTTGGGGATTCTTACCTGTTAGAATGAAGAAGGAGATGATTACTCGAAATTTCCAGGCTTGAGTGACTTTGAAAATATAATGGGTAAAGATGAAGCCTTCTCTCTCAAGAACCCTCTCTCCCCTCTCTCTAATTTTGTTCAGAAAATGGTTGAAAATGAAGGGCCTCGTGTTTTAATGAACTGGGGTCGAGTTTTAAAACTTAGAAAAATAGAGCCCGACACAAGAATGCGGTCAGGAATGCGATCGCATTCCTGACATGCGGTTCGCAGATCTGACCGCACAATGGCCCTCAAGATGGGAAAAAAGTCCAAAACACACTGCCCAGGTATGCGACCAATTGTGCGGTATGCATACACGTTATGCGATCGCATACTGGACTGCATAGTTGACTTCAAATGGGGAAGCCTCCTGCCTAGGTATGTGACCCTTATGCGGTCCGCATACACGTTGTGCGATCGCATAGTGCGTCGCATAATACCTACTTTCTGGAAATTTACATTCTTTAAGTCTCGGGGTACTTTTTACTCAGTTTAGATCTATTTTAAAATTTTCCACAATAACAACAACTCGGGATTCACTCGGGCATTATTCTTAAACAAGAAAATTTTACGGGTCTTTACAACATGCTGAAGGGAGGAAATATCAAATAATGAAAGTAACAAGGTAAGGCACAATTTAGATATCAATTTAAGCAACGAAATAGTAATATGAAAACCAGTGCACGACATCACCCTTCTTGCTTGTCCTCTCGTCCTCACCATCGGAATCAATATATTCATCACGGCATCACTCTTCGTGCTCTTACCTCACAATATCATGGCACGGCATTTTCCTTTGTGCATTATCTCTCATATCATGACACGGAATCACCCTTTGTTCTTTTACGAATCACAATATTGGCACTGCATCACCCTTCGTGCATTAACATTCACTCAAAATCTCACGCACGACATCACCCTTCGTGCTTTTACACAATTCCTCACCCAAAAACATCAAATGATAGCAATCCAACAAGGAACAATATAACGGAGTAAACGGAAATAAACCATCACCTCCTGGCAAGGGAGTCAACAGTAGAATTAATACCATCCCGGCAAGGGAGTCAACAGCTATATCCAATCTCACTCAGTGCATAACTTCACATAAAAATCTTCGATTGAAACAAATACCCAACACTATTCAATATCAAGGGAATTCCACCAACATGGATAACAATAAAGTGAAATTCAAGTATTACTTAACGAAAAAACAACATAGACTCACAATATTCGACTCAAGCCTCAATTACCGCTTTCCCTTTTGAATTCGGCTCCAATCCACTTGTATCTAGACATATTCAACTCAATAACATCAATAAATCCTAAATAATTCAATCCATGATTAATTATAGGTTTTCCATCATTCTTCCCTAAAAGTAAAAAATCGTCCCAGGGCCCACTTGGTCAAAATACGAGGTTCGGACCAAAACCCTATCACCCCTTCACCCACGAGCTCGAAATATAATTAGTTCCAGAATCTGACCCCAAAACAAGGTCTAAATCCCAATTATTCAAAAGCCCTAACTCTGCCCAAATCCCCAATTTTCTACCCTTAAGAACATGATTTAGGCCTAGAAATCTAATGGGTGTTAATGAAAATTGAAGAAAACGAGTCTAAGAACACATACCTATGGTTTTGTGGTGAAATCCCTCTTCAAAAATCGCCCAAGTTCGAGTTTTAATGAAAGAGTTATGAAATGTTGAAGAAAACCCATTTTTGCTACTGTTTTAAGAAGACTGGACACTTACTCTATGCGTTCGCGAGCCTTGGCCGCATTCACATAGGCTTAATCCCCCAGGCCTACGCGTTCACGGACCACAGGCCACGTTCGCACAGCGTTATAGGCTACCCAGGCCCCCCTATACTCTATTAGTTCGCGACTACATGGGTGAGTTCGCGTAGAGTAACTTTGCTATGCTCCACGTTCTCACCCTTGCATGGATACACATGCGTTCGCATAGGGTTAATTTCCGGGACACTAGCAACAGCCACAAGACACCAGATTTTCTAAGTAAAAATCACCCCGACAACTATCCGAAACTCACCCGAGCCCTCGGGGCTCCAAACCAAACATGTACACAACCTCAAAATATCCTACGGACTTACTCGTGCGATCAAATCGCCAAAATAACATCTTAAACAACGAATTGAGCATATAAATCAAAGAAACATCTCAAAAATTTCAAAATTTCAAATTTTACAAACACGGGTTCGAATCACGTCAAACGGCCTCCGTTCCTTACCAAATTTTACTAACATATCATAATTATCATATTGAACCTTTATCGGGCTCCGGAACCAAAATACGGGCCCGATGCCATAAATTTCAAATATAACCAAATTTCCAAAAACTCTTATATTTTTAGTAAAATAATTTTTTTCAAAAATTTATTTCTCGGGCTTGGGACCTCGGAACTAGATTCCAGGCATACGCCCAAGTCCCATATTTTCCTACGGACCCTCCGGGACTGCCAAATCACGGGTCCGGGTTTGTTTACCCAAAATGTTGACTGAAGTCTACTTAAATTAAATTTTAAAGGCAAAACTAGCATTTTTCTCAGTTTTTCATATAAAAGCTTCCCGGCTATACGCCCGGGCTGCGCACGCAAAATGAGGTGAGATAAAAGGAGGTTTTCAAAGCCTTGGAACACCATTTTGACTTATAAAAAATGAGAGATGACTTTTTGGGTCATCACATTCTCCACCTCTAAAACAACCGTTCGTCCTCGAACAGACATAGAAAAGTACCTGAATCCGGGAGAAGATGGGGATATCGGCTCCGCATATCCGACTCGGACTCCCAGGTAGCCGCCTCGGCAGGCTGACCTCTCCACTGGACACAAACTGAAGGATAACTCTTCGATCTCAACTGACGAACCTGCCGGTCTAATATGCCTAGCGGCTCCTCCTCATAGGTCAAATCCTTGTCCAACTTGACACTGCTGAAATCTAACACATGGGTTGGATCTCCATGGTACTTCCTAAGAATAGATACATGAAACACTGGATGCACAGTTGATAAGTTCGGTGGCAACGCAAGTCTGTAAGCCACCTCTCCCACTCTATCAAGAATCTCAATTGGACCAATGAATCTAGGGCTTAGCTTTCCCTTCTTCCCAAATCTCATCACGCCCTTCATGGGGGATACCCGAAGCAATACCCGCTCCCCAACCATGAATGCTAAATCATGAACTCTACAGTCGGCATAACTCTTCTGCCTGGACTGAGTTGTATGAAGTCTATCCTGAATGATCTTAAACTTATCCAAGGTATCCTGCACTAACTCCGTACCCAACAACCGAGCCTCTCCCGGCTCAAACCACCCAACCGGCGACCGACACCGCCTACCATATAATGCCTCATAAGGAGCCATCTGAATGCTCGACTGATAGTTGTTGTTGTAGGAAAACTCAACTAATGGCAAGAACCGATCCCAAGAGCCTCCAAAGTCAATGACACAGGCTCGTAGCATATCCTCCAAAATCTGAATAGTACGCTCGGACTGTCCGTCCGTCTGAGGATGAAATGTTGTGCTCAACTCAACTCTCGTGCCCAACTCACGTTGAACTGCCCTCCAGAAATGCAAGGTAAACTGCGTACCTCGGTCGGAAATAATAGACACGGGCACACCATGAAGGCGAACAATCTCCCTAATGTAGATCTCTGCCAATCTCTCCGAAGAATAGGAAACTGCCCCATGAATGAAATGCACTGACTTGGTCAGCCTATCCACAATGACCCATACTACATCGAACTTCCTCTGGGTTCATGGGAGTCCAACAACGAAATCCATGGTGATACGCTCCCACTTCTACTCAGGAATCTCAATCTGCTGCATCAATTCGCTAGGTCTCTGATGCTCGTATTTTACCTACAGACAATTCAAGCACCGAGATACATATGCTACAATATCCTTTTTCATCCTCCTCCGCCGATAATGTTGCCGCAAATCCTGGTACATCTTTGCGGTGCCCGGATGGATAGAATACCGGGAACTATGGGCCTCCTCTAATATCAACTCACGAAGTCCATCCACATTGGGTACACAAATACGACCCTACATCCGTAAAACTCCATCATCACCAACTGTAACCTGCTTGGCATCCCCGTGCTGGACCGTATCCCTGACGACACACAAATGAGGATCATCATACTGTCGATCTCGAATACGATCAAATAATGAAGAACGAGTAACTGTATAAGCTAGAATACGGCCAGGCTCAGAAACATCCAATCTCATGAATCGATTGGCTAAAGCCTGTACATCCAAAGCAAGCAGCCTCTCTCCGACCGGAATATAAGCAAGACTACCCATGCTGGCTGACTTCCTAATCAAAGCATCGACCACCATATTGGCCTTCCCCGGATGATATAAGATGGTGATATCATAGTCCTTCAATAGATCCAACCATCTCCTATGCCTAAAATTCAACTCCTTCTGCTTGAACAAATCTTTCAAACTCTTGTGATCCGTGAACACCTCACATGACACGCCATACAGATAGTGCCTCCAAATCTTCAGCGTGTGAACAATGGCTGCTAGCTCCAAATCATGAATTGGACAATTCTTCTCGTGGATCTTCAAGTGACGCGAAGCATATGCAATAACCTTGCCTTCCTGGATCAACACTGCACCAATTCCAACCCGAGATGCATCGCAATATACAGTATATGTCCCTGAACCTGTGGGCAAAACCAACACCGGTGTCGTGGTCAAGGCTGCCTTGAGCTTCTGAAAGCCCGCCTCACACTCATATGACCACCTAAACTGGGCACCCTTCGGAGTCAACCTAGTCATCGGGGCTGCAGTAGATGAAAAACCTTCCACAAACTGACGATAGTAACATGCTAAGCCCAAGAAACTTCGAATCTCTGTAGCTGACGTGGGTCTAGACCAATCCTTGACTGCTGAAATCTTCTTGGGATCCACTTGGATACCCTCTGCTGATACAACGTGGCCCAGGAATGCAACTGAACTCAACCAGAACTCACACTTAGAAAACTTAGGATACAACTGACTGTCGTTCAAAGTCTGAAGAACGAATAAAAGGTGTTTCTCGTGCTCTTCCCGGCTGCGGGAATAAATTAGAATATCAACAATGAAGACAATCACAAAGGAATCCAAATAAGACCTGAACACTCAGTTCATCAAGTCCATAAAAGCTGCTGGGGCATTTGTCAACCCGAATGACATCACTAAGAACTCATAATGCCTGTACCGAGTGCGGAAAGGTGTCTTAGGGATATCGGATGCCCTAATCCCCAACTGGTGGTAGCCGGATCTCAAATCAACCTTCAAAAATACCTTGGCACCCTGAAGCTAATCAAACAAATCATCAATCCTCGGCAACAGATACTTATTCTTGATGGTAACCTTGTTCAATTGTCGATAATCTATGCACATCCTCATCGATCCATCTTTCTTCTTAACAAACAATACTGGAGCACCCCAAGGAGAGACACTAGGCCTAATAAAACCTTTATCAAGCAAGTCCTACAACTGTTCTTTCAACTCCTTCAACTCTGGCGGGTCCATACGATATGGCGGAATAGAAATGGGTTGAGTGCCCGGAGTCAAATCAATGCCAAATTCAATATCCCTTTCTGGTGGAATACCCGGAAGGTCTGCAGGAAACACCTCTGGAAACTCACGGACAACGGGCACAGACTGCATAGAAGGAACCTTGACACTAGAATCATGAACATAGGCCAAATAGGCCAAACACCCCTTCTCAACCATGCGCTGAGTCTTCATATATGAGATAACCATGCTGGAAGAATGACCAGGAGTCCCCCTCCACTCCATTCGAGGCAACACCGGTAATGCTAATGTCACGGTCTTGGCATGACAGTCCAATATGGCATGATAAGGTGATAGCCAATCCATCCCCAAAATAACATCAAAATCTACCATATCCAGGAGCAGAAGATCTACACTGGTCTCAAGACCACCAATAACCACAACACACGAAAGGTAGACACGATCTACTACAATAAAATCACCCACCGGTGTAGACACATATACAGGAGCACTCATAGAATCACGAGGCATAACCAAATAAGGAGAAAAATAATATGACACATAGGAATATGTGGACCCTGGATCAAATAAAATTGAAGCATCCCTGCTGCAAACTGAAACCATACTTGTGATAACTACATCGGAGGCCTCAGCCTCAAATCTGGCTGGAAAAGCATAACATCGGGGCTGGGCCCCACCAGTCTAAACTACATCCCTAGGACGGCCTCCTACTGGCTGACTTCTACCTCTAGTGGCCTGGCCTCCACCTCTAGCTTCCTGACCTCCACCTCTAACACCTCGACCTCCAACTCTAGTTGGCTGAGCGCACGGTGGAACACTTGGTACTGGAACCATGGCACGAGAACCCTGGTGCTAAGAACTGCTCGAGGCTCGAGGGAAAAACCTAGCAATGTGCCTCTGATCAAAACAAGTATAACAAGCTCTCGGCTGCTGACCCTGAAACTGACCCTAACGACCTGAGTAACCACCCTGAAAACCCTGAATCGACGGTGCACTGATAGGAGCTGATGGTGCACTGTAGGGAAACTGATCAGAATACTGCATATGAGAATCACGGCACCTAGGGCACTGCGAGAAACCTAAAGTGCTGAATGAAACGGCCTAGGAGGATGGCCCCTACCAAAAGAATCTCTACCTCCAGATGAGGCGCCACTGAACCTGCCAAAATGACGGGGCCTCTTATCAGACCCCTGACCACCCCCCTGCAACAGAACCATCTCAACTCGTCCGGCCACATTGGCTGCATCCTGGAAAGAAATCTCACTCCATGTCTCCTTAGCCATCTGCAATCTGATCGGCTTAGCTAGTCCCTCAATAAATCTCCACACCATCTCTCGCTCGGTGGGAAGTATCATAATAGCATGTCGGGCCAAGGTAACAAATCTGGTCTCGTACTGAGTGACGGTCATAGAGCCTTGCTGAGGACACTTAAACTGCCTCCTTAGATCATCTCTCTGAGTGATAGGAAGAAACTTTTCCAAAAATAGCTGAGTGAACTGGGACCAAGTCAAGGCCAGTGATCCGGTTGGTCTGGCCAAACAATAATCTCTCCACCAAGTCTTGGCGGGACCTGACAGACGAAAGGTAGCAAAGTCGACCCCATTGGTCTCCACTATCCCCATGTAACCTCATAGCAGCAATCCAAATAGTCCTGGGCATCCTCTGAAGATGCACCGCTGTAAGTAGTAGTGAAAAGCTTGGTGAACTTGTCCAACCTCCACAAAGCATCAGTAGACATAGCTGCTCCATCATTGGTCTGAGCCATAATACCCGGCTGAACTACCCTAGCTGGTTGAGCCACTGGAGTTTGAAGCTGAGGAGCCAATTGCTCCGGAGTACGAGTAGCGAGAGTCTGTGCTCCTCCCCCAGTCTGAGAGACACTTGGTGCTGCAGGAAGCAAACCTGCCTGAGCAACACTCTCCATGAGGCCCACTAGACGGGCCAGAGCATCCTGAAGTAGTGGGGTGGCAATGAACCCCTCGGGAAACTGAGTCGGTCCAATCGGGACTGTCTGGGCAGGAACCTCATCAACAAACTCTACCTGAGGCTCCGCCACTGGGGCTGCTGCTCTGGGCTGAACTCTGCCCTTGCCTCGTCCTCTAGCACGGCCTCAACCTCGTCTTTGTCCCCTCGTAGGAGCTACAACTGGAGGCTTGGGCTGCTGATCAGTGGATGAAGAAGCACGTGTTCTCGCCATCTGTGAGAGAATAGAGTAGAAATTCAGTTAGCATTGAGAATTCAAATCGCACGACAGAGAAGAATAGATGTGAAATCATTCCTAAGCTCTGCAGCCTCTAGGGGATAAGCACAGACGTTTCTGTACCGATCCCTCAGACTCTACTAAGCTTGTCCATGAATTGGAGACCTATGCAACCTATTTCTCTGATACCAACTTTTCACGACCCGAATTTTTCACCGTCGAGATCGTGATGGCGCCTAACATTGAACCCGCTAGGCAAGCCAACGTTACCGGTTATTCTACATTATCTCTTTATTTTTTTTTAGAAATTAGTTGGTGACATACAAGATTAGCGGAAATAAAAGTACGGAAGAAATATAATATAACAACTTAATTATATATTAACACAAAATCCATAATAACAACTCCCAGAACTTGGTGTCACAATTTCACGGACTATATACGAATACTACAAATAAGGGGTTTGAACAAAAGTAAATACATCTGTTTCTGGAATATCTAGAACAGAATACAAATAAAGTAGAAGGGGATGCTAAGGCTTGCGGACGCCTGCAGGACTACCTCGGGGTCTCGACTGGACTGAAGGCAGCAACCTCGATCTATGGTCCGTAGGGTCCTACACCAAGATCTGCAAAAAAGTGCAGAGTGTAGCATCAGTACAACCGACCCCATGTACTGAATAAGTGTCGCGCCTAACCTCAGCGAAGTAGTGACGAGGCTAGGACACGACAACAAAAGTCAACTTGTGCAGTTTAACAATATACGGAGAAAAATAATACAACGAGAAATAGGCAGTAAGCAAAAGGGAACATGCTGAGGGGAGGAAATATCAAATAATGAAGGTAACAAGGTAAGGCACAATTTAGATATCAATTTAAGCAACAGAATAGTAATACGAAAACAAGTGCACGACATCACCCCTCGTGTTTTTACTCTCGTCCTCACCATCGGAATCAATATATTCGTCACGGCATCACCCTTCGTGTTTTTACCTCACAATATCATGGCACGACATTTTCCTTCGTGCATTATTTCTCATATCATGGCACGGCATCACCCTTCGTTCTTTTACAAATCACAATATTGTCACGGCATCACCCTTCGTGCATTAACATTCACTCAAAATCTCACGCACGACATCACCCTTAGTGATTTTACACTCTTCCTCACCCAAACACATCAAATGATAGCAATCCAACAAGGAACAATATAACGGAGTAAATGAAAATAAACCATCGCCTCCCAGCAAGGGAATCAACAGTAGAATTCATGCCATCCCGTCAAGGGAGTCAACATCTATATCCAATCTCACTTAGTGCATAACTTCACAAAATAATCTTCGACTGAAACTAATACTCAACAATATTCAATATCAAGGAAATTCCACCAACATGGATAACAATAAAGTGAAACTCAAGTATTACTTAACGAAAAAACAACATAGATCACAATATTCGACTCACGGGCATGATCGACACCAATGAATAGGTACGCATCACCTAACCTATACGTTGAACATGATACTTACACACAGTAAATAGGACACAACACCTATTCCCTCAAGCTAAGGTTAAACTAAACACTTTCCTCAAATTCCACGACCAACTCAAGTCAAAATTTGACCCCGAGCCCGCTTGGTCAAAACACGAGGTTCGGACCAAAACTCGATCACCCCTTCACCCACGAGCCCAAATATATAATTAGTTCCGGAATCCGACCCCAAAACGAGGTCTAAATCCCAATTATTTAAAAAGCCCTAACTCTACCCTAATCCCCAATTTTCTACCCTTAAGAACATGATTTAGGCCTAGAAATCTAATGGGTGTTAATGGAAATTTAAGAAAACGAGTCTAAGAACACATACCTATGGTTTTGTGGTGAAATCCCTCTTCAAATATCGCCCAAGTTCGAGTTTTAATGAAAGAGTTATGAAATGTTGAAGAAAACCTGTTTTTGCTACTATTTTAAGAAGACATGCCGTGCCACTTACTCTATGCGTTCGCGAGCCTTGAACGCGTTCTCATAGGCTTAATCCCCCAGGCCTACGCGTTCGCGGACCACATGCCGCGTTCACACAGCGTTATAGGCTACCCAGCCCCAGGCTCCCCCTATACTCTATGTGTTCGAGACTACATGGGTGCGTTCGCGTAGAGTAACTTTCCTATGCTCCGCGTTCGCACCCTGTACTATGCATTCGCACAGTGTTACCCAGGCCCTTCCCCGCTTGTTCATTGCGTTCTCATGGATACCCATGCGTTCACATAGGGTAAATTTCCTGGACACCAGCAACAGCCACAAGACACCAGATTTTCTAAGTAAAAATCACCCTGACGCCTATCCGAAACTCACTCGAGCCCTCGGGGCTCCAAACCAAACATGTACACAACCTCAAAAATATCCTACGGACTTAATCGTGCGAAGAAATTTCCAAAATATCATCTTAAACAACGCATTGAGCATAGAAATCAAAGAAACATCTCAAAACGTTCAAAGTTTCAATGTTACAAACACGAGTTCGAATCACATCAAACGGCCTCCGTTCCTTACCAAATTTTACAGACATATCATAATTATCATATTGAACTTGTATCGGCATCCGAAACCTAAATACGGGCCTGATATAATAAATTTTAAATATAATCAAATTTCCAAAAACTCTTATATTTTGAGTAAAATAATTTCTTTCAAAAATTCATTTCTCGGGCTTGGGACCTCGGAACTCGATTCCGAGCATACGCCCAAGTCCCATATTTTTCTACGGACCCTCCAAACCACCAAATCACGGGTACGGGTCCATTTACGCAAAATGTTGACCGAAGTCAACTTAAATTCAATTTTAAAGGCAAAACTAGTATTTTTCTCATTTTTTCATATAAAAGCTTCCGGCTATACGCCCATGCTTCGCACGCAAAATAAGGTGAGATAAAAGGAGGTTTTCAAGGCCTCGGAATTCTGGTTTGACTTATAAAAAATGAGAGATGATTTTCTGGGTCATCGCACAGGTGCTGTGTAGCATACCACATATATGTGTATCCAAAGAATACATGTATCTCAATTTGAGTTGGAGGACAAGTTTCTTCCAAGTCAAATTCTAGAAGCTAGAATTTTGATTCATCATACAACAAAAAATCCAGCAGATGCAACCCCATTACCCTCTCATAGGAATCGGCATCCAAGTAGATGGTATTCTTCGCCTTATGAGTCAAACTTCGATTCCGCAGGTTCGTAAATTATTTAAAAAACAATGTATTATAAAGTTATGCTCTTCTCCCACCTTATATCTATAACTAAATGGTTGTATCCATGACTTTACTGAACAATAGGTACCTCAGTTAAGTTGACTCCCATATTCGACAAGAAACACCCATTTGAAGATGATTTGATTTCGGGACCACATCCTACATTAGTCATTCAGGAGTATGAGAAATGGGTTCGTGATGGTCTTCTCGCTAAACATGATCAAAAGTAAGTTTTTTACTCTGTATGTCTTATCAATATATTTATAATTTAAATAATAGACATATTGTATTTTAAAATTCATTGTAGAAGTGATTTGGAAGACCATTACAAAAAGAATAAGTCAACACTTGATATACTTTTGGATTTTGGCGTTGATCAAGTCACTTTAAAAAATTGGTTTTACCTTCTCTCATTTGACGACAAACTATGGAATGACAGTGTGAGTTAAATTCCTTCCAGATTCAGTTTATTAAATGTATTCTGTATCAAATAAATACATGTATTATGTATTATGTATGTAACATACAGTTTTACAAATTCAACTTTGTAACATACAGTATAAAATGTATTCAGTATCAAATAAAAATACATGTATTCAGTATTATGTATGTAACATACAATTTTAGAAGTTCAATTTTGTAACATATAGTTTAAAATGTACTCTGTATAAAATACATACATGTATTCAGCATTATGTATGTAATATACAATTTTGGAAGTTCAATTATGTCTTCAACAGTTGAATTTTTCTGAATTTCATTCAGTGCACTGACGCTATGTATTCAAATTTATATATAGCATATTGATGTCATCTTTTACTACTTGAGAAAGAAGGGAAAGTACAACCAAATACCCAACTTTAAGTATACAACTGTTGATTGTATATTCAAGACAAGAATAGTTGAAATATTCGACATGTATGCTGATACAGATAGTAATGCAAATGTAGCCAAAGAAGAGGATGTGGTATGTGAATACATAAGGGGCTACAGATTGCTGGGAAATGTACCGTGGCATGCTATTGACAATGTCTTGATACCAGTCAATTTGAAGGACAAACTTCATTGGATATTGGCAGTTGTCTCATTCAAGGTTAGATGTATCAAAGTGTATGACTCATATAGATCAACATGGCATGACACATATGTGGCTTCTGAGATCGATAAGCTAGCTAAGCTTGTACCTCTGTATCTATCGATCAGTGGTTTTTACAGGGATAAGCAAGTCATAGACTAGTCTCATAACTCAGCATACTGTGACAAGACACAAATTGATCCCTTTGATGTTGTTTTCATTTCAAATCCTCCTCAACAAAAATCCGGGAGCATGTATGTATTTAATCCTCTTCCTTGTAAAATTTTCTAATAATATCAATTGTTTTTAACTATTGTAATGTATTTTTTCAAGCATTGTGGTGTGCATGTCGCGGCATACGCAGAGTTTCTGAGCGCCGTTGGTTTGGTTCCTGAAACCAAATTTGATGCCAATTTACTCCGCCAAAGATATGGTGCCCTCCTTTGGGAAAATGCTATGCGCAAGATAGACGCTGATTCCATTAGCGAGAGAAAAGCACCTTCAAAAGTTGTTAGGCAAATCACAGATTCTGATACGTTGTTAAGATAATGTTAGAGTAGTCTTAGGTGAATGTAGTTTTCAATGATTTTTTTTTTGTGAATTTTGGACAGTGTGTTGCTAAAGATGGTATTTAGTTTAGCAAAAAAAAATTTTATTCACTGTATCAACAGTGTTTATATACGATCATTTCAAGTGTCACGACCCCAAATCCTAACATGCCGTGATGGCGCCTATCGTAGAACTAGGCTAGCCAACCATCACCTTACTACGCAATTACTCTTATTTTAACAGTTCACAATATATCAAATAATATCAATCATAACAAAGAATTTAATTATACAAGTCTAGAGCCCCAAATAATGAACTAACAACTCTAAACAACCACCCAGAACTGGAGTCAGTAGTCATGAGCATCTAACATAAAATAAAACTAACTCTTCTAAATATAATATATCTCAGAATCCAAAACTATGACTAAGTAGGAGGAGAAGTCGAGAAGTTGTGAACGCTGGAAACTACCTCGAATCCCGTGTACTGCTACTATCAACTGAACATCTACTGTTGCGATCTAGTACCTGGATCTGTGCCCAGGGCACAGGGCATTCGGAGTAATTATGAGTACGCCAACTCAGTAGTAATGAAAAGAAATCACAGTTTGAGAATATAAAGCACACAAGACAGATACACAATTTCACAAAACCAGTAAACACCAAGTAAGATTCACCAAATACATAAGTTTCAAAATCCTTTAAAACAAGTATAATATCAATATATTTCAGTGAAATCCTCAGAAAAACTCAGTTTGAAAAACGAAGTAAATCATAGTTCGAAAACTTTAGTAAAATCATCATAAATCTGCCCCTCGGGCCAAATCATTTCTTGTAACCATTGCCCATCAGGCATCACCACCATCACTCTGTAACATTAGCCCATCAGGCATCCTCAAGTTCACTCTATAACATTAGCCCATCAGGCATCCTCACAGTCACTCTGTAACATTAGCCCATCAGGCAATAATCATCACTCAATCAGTATCGGCGCTCATTGGGAGTGTGTACAGACTCCGGAGGGGCTCCTACAGCCCAAGCGCTATATAACAAGCCGCATCACGGCGTAAATCACTCACAACATAGGCCCCCAGCCTCACTCATATCATAACATCCTCACAATATAGGCTTGTAGCCTCACTCAGTCAGACAATCTCAATTTGCTCATCAGGCCATAAATATACCGGGTTCTCGACCCAAAATCAGTGTTCCATTTTCAAGAAAATAATATCAAGATACTTTGAGTGTCAAAATAATTTATCAGGAAAAGACTGAGTGAAAATCATAACAAATCAGTGAGGAAAAATGTAGTAACACAGCCCCCAAGGGGTAAATAAGTCGGCACTAGGCCCCAAACACGGCTTATAGCCCAAATCATATCATAATAAAATAAAACTAATTAAGCATAGGCTTAAAAGTTGGTTTAGAAACTCAGTAGTCGCCTAAATACGGAAGATATTTCCAAAGTTTCAATCTTTCCAGTTCAAAACCCGTGAAAGGGTGCATAGTCCGGGATTTCATACCCTCAAGACAGGATTTCAAGACATTACTTACCTCAAAATTAGCCCGGATGCTATTACGCAATACACTTGCCTCTCATATCATATTCCGAAGGCTCCAAATCTACCAAGTTCAGATTTTTATCATCAATATATGCCTAAGGAACGATTTAATTGAAAAATATCGAAATTAAACCAAAAATCCGAAACCGGTCAAAACCCGACCCCCGGGCCCGCGTCCCGAAACTCAGAAATTTTACAGAAAATTATTCTTCATCCTCCCACGATTCCGTACATATAAAGAACACCAAAATCGGAGTCCATTTTACCCCTGAAATCGACCCCTAAAGGTCTCTTATTCTCAAGCCCCAAAATCCCACTTTTTTACTATTTTTCATGAATTAAACGCTAAGATTTATGGTCTATAATCACCCATAAATGAGTTTTAATAATTAAATTCTAAGCAACCCACTGATTTTCTCCTTCAAAATTCGTCCAAAAAGCTCTCTTCCGCCCAAAAATGGTGTAAAGTAAGGTTTAGGTCGCGGAAGGGCTTTTAATTAACTGCCCAGGTAATTGTTCTCCGCGATCGCGGTCAAACCCACGCGATCGCATAGAGTATCTCACCTTGACCTATGTGATCGAAGTTCAAGACACGCGACCGCATAGTGTATCTCTCCAACCAACCCCACACGCCCAAAAACTCCCCTACGCGATCGCACCCTTTCACACGCGATCGCACTGACCTCACTCCTCCTTCTCCGCGATCGCAGACTAACCCTCGGGATCGCACAAAAAAATTATGCTAGCCCAAACTTAAATCTCCGCGATCGCGCTACTTCATCCGCGATCGCAGTGAAGAGAATACTGCTGTGCAAAAACCAGAAAACCATCTATGTGCTCAAGCCTAAATGAGTCCGTTAATCACCCGAAATCAATCCCGAGCCCCTCGGGACCCTAACCAAGTAAACTAATACATCACGTATGATCATTCAAACATATTTGCACTCTCAAAACATCAAAAGTAACATTAAAACACCAACTTTATATCGGACATCAAAAACTAACTTTCGCCAATTCAAGAATAATTCTACACCTGACCTCATAAAATTATTCCGGACACACTCCTAAGTCCCAAACTATTCGAGTTAATAAATTCACATGCCAGAGTCGTTTACCCATAAGTCAACTCTTAGTTGACTTTTTCTCATTTTAAGGCTATTATTAATGACCAAGTGACTGAATTCTCATTTTACCATTCTGATTTCAAGCCTATCAACTCTAACACATCAATAATGGAACAACCAACCTATGACAGGTCAAATGTAGTAATTATAATGTAGGTTCTACGTAACGATGGACCGGGTCGTTACATTCTCCCTCTCTTAAACAAACGTTCATCCTCGAACGGGTCTAGAAACATACCTGGAGTCTCAAACAAATGAGGATACTTGCTCTGCATCTCCCGCTCGGTCTCCCAAGTAGCTTCCTCCACTTGCTAACCTTTCCATTGCACCTTCACTGATGCTATATCCTTAGAGCTCAACTTTCTGACCTCGCGAGCCAAAATAGCTTCTGGCTCCACCTCATATAACATATCACTCTGGAGCTGAACTGTGCTGAAGTCTAACACATGTGATGGGTCACCAACATATTTCCTGAGCATCGACACATGAAAGACCGAATGGACACTCGACAATCTGGGTGGCAATGCAAGTCTATAAGCCACTTTTCCCACCTTCTGAAGTACCTCAAAGGGACTTATAAACCGTGGACTCAGCTTTCCTCTCTTTCCGAACCTCATAACACCCTTCATGGGTGAGACCTTCAGTAGTACCTTGTCACCTTCCATAAATGACACATCCCGGACCTTCCGGTCCGCATAACTTTTTTGTCGAGACTGCGCCGTGCGAAGTCGCTCCTGAATCAACTTCACCTTCTACAATGCATCCTGAATCAAATATGTTCCCAATATCATAGCCTCACCAGGCTCAAACCAACCAACCGGTGATCTACACCTCCTACCATATAAAGCCTCATACGGGGCCATCTGAATATTGGACTAGTAGTTGTTATTATATGCAAACTCCGCTAATGGCATAAACTGATCCCATGAACCACCAAAATCAATCACACATGCCCGTAACATGTCCTCCAATATCTGAATAGTCCGTTCCGACTGCCCGTCAGTTTGAGGATGAAATGCAGTACTCAACTCCACATCTGTACCCATAGCTCTCTGTACAGCCTTCCAAAACTGAGACGTGAATTGTCTACCTCTGTTAGAGATGATAGAAATAGGAACCCCGTGCAATCGGACATTCTCCTTAATGTAAATACCAGCTAACCGCTCTGAAGTGTAAGTAGTGCTGACAAGAACGAAATGCGCGGACTTGGTCAATCTATCCACAATGACCCAAATAGCATCAAAACCCTTCGAAGTTCGTGGAAGCCCAACTACAAAGTCCATAGTATTCCGCTCCCACTTCCACTCCTGAATATCCAACCTCTGAAGCAGCCCACCTGGTCTCTGGTGCTCATACTTGACCTGCTGACAGTTGAGACACCGTTCTACGTACTCAAAAATATCTCTCTTCATCCGCCTCCACCAATACTGTTGTCTCAAGTCCTGATACATCTTCGCTGCACCCGGATGAATAGAATACCTCGAGTTGTGAGCCTCTGCTAATATCAGCTCTCGAATACCATCCACATTGGGCACGCAAATACGGCCCTGCATCCTCATAACCCTATCATCACCAATAGTGACATCTCTGGCATCACCTCTACGGACCCTGTCCTGGAGAACTAACAAGTGTCGGTCGTCATACTGTCGTGCCTTGATCTAGTCAAATAAAGAAGATCAAGAAGCCATGCTAGCTACCACCCGTGGAGGATCTGATAAATACAACCTCACTAACTGGCCCGCTAGGGTCTGAACATCAAGTGTTAACGGTCGCTCTGCTGCTGAAAGGTAAGCTAGACTCCCCAAACTCTCGGATCTGTGACTCAAGGCATCGGCCACCACATTGGCCTTCCCCGGATGATACATAATAGTCAAGTCATAATCATTGAGAAGCTCCAACCACCTCCTCTGACGCAAATTTAAGTCAATCTGCCTCAGCAAATACTACAAGCTACGATGATCGGTGTAAATCTCACACTGTACTCCATATAAATAATGCCGCCAAATCTTTAAGGCATGAACGATGGAAGCTAACTCAAGATCGTGCACTGGATAATTATTCTCGTGCACCTTCAACTGTCTAGACGCATAGGCAATCACCCTACCATCCTGAATCAACAACGCTCCCAAACCAACTCTAGAAGCATCACAGTAGACAGTATAAGAACCTGAACCAGTAGGCAGAACTAACACCGGAGCTGTAGTCAATGCTGACTTGAGCTTCTGAAAGCTCTCCTCACATTCATCGGACCATCTGAATAGAACACCCTTCTGTATCAATCTAGTCAATGGTGAAGCAATAAAAGAGAATCCTTCCACGAAGTGACGATAATAACCCGCCAACCCAAGGAAACTCCGAATCTCTGTAGCTGAAGATGGTTTGGGCGAACTCTGCACCGCCTCAATCTTCTTCGGATCGACTTGAATACCCTCGCTAGACATCAAATTCCCCAAGAAAGCCACTGAACCAAGCCAAAACTCGCACTTGGAGAATTTTGCATAAAGCTTCTCCTCCCTCAATCTCTGTAATACAATCCTCAAGTGTTGAGCATGTTCCTCCTGGCTACGAGAATACACCAGAATATCATCAATTAACACAATAACGAAAGTATCAAGGTAGGGCTGAAACACATTGTTCATCAATTGCATAAAGGTTGTCGGGGCATTGGTAAGCCCAAATGACATAACCAAGAATTCTTGGTGACCATATCTGGTCCTGAAAGTCGTCTTCGAAATGTCAGAATCCCGAATCTTCAACTGGTGGTACCCTGACCTCAAGTCGATCTTAGAGAATACCTTAGCTCCCTGGAGCTGATCAAATAAGTCATCAATACGAGGCAAAGGATACCAATTCTTTACTGTAACCTTATTCATTTGTCTACAATCAATGCACATTCGTATGCTGCCATCCTTCTTTTTCACAAACAACACCGACACACCCCAAGGCGACACATGAGGCCGAATGAACCCCTTATCTAAGAGTTCCTGAAGCTGCTCCTTTAATTCTTTCAACTCTGCTGGTGCCATGCGGTAAGATGGGATAGAAATAGGCGAAGTGTCGGGAACCAAGTCAATACCAAAATCAATATCCATGTCAGGTGGCATGCCTGGCAGTTCTACAGGAAATACATCAGGAAAATCGCGGACTACAGGATCAGAATCAACAAGAGGAGCCTCACTACTAACATCCCTCACAAACGCAAGATAAGATTCACACCCTTTCCCAACCATACGCTGAGCTTTTACATAGGAAATCGCTCAACTAAGCACATGCTCTACAGACCATCTCCACTAAACTCTCAGAATTCTGGGTATAGCTAGGGTCACAGTCTTAGCGTAAAAATCAAGAATAGCATGACATGGGGATAACCAATCCATGCCCAGAATTACATCAAAATCGACCATACTCAGTAACATCAGGTCCACCCGGATCTCCAGACCCCCCAATAGATATAAGACACGAACGATACACGCGGTCCACAATAATAGTATCACCCACCGGAGTCGAAACATGAACAGACGTAACCAAGGACTCACGGGGCATATTCAGAAAATGAGAAAAATAGGATGAGACATAAGAGTACGTGGAACCAGGGTCAAATAATGCCAAAGCATCAGTGTGACAAACTGAAATAGTACATGTAATTACCGCATCAGATGCCATAGCATCAGGCCTAGCCGGAAGTGCATAATTATGTGCCCGGCCTCCACCTGCTTGACCTCCCCCTCTAGGACGGCCTATAGCTGCCTGACCACCACCCCTAGCTGCCTGGGTAGGTGGTGAAGTGACTAGAGCTGACGTCGAAGGCTAAGCCCTCTGTTGGGATGAGCTACTAGAACGACGAGGGCAAAACCTCCACTCATGCCCGAACTCTCCACACTCGTAACAACCACCTGAAGCTGGGGATGAAAATGAACGAGAACTTCTGCCACCATTATAATCACCAGACGAACCACGCATAGAAGAACCCTGATAAGATGATGCTCGGGCGGAGCTCTGAGCTGGAAGAGCATTAAAAGATGAACGCCCCTGGTGAAAATTACGGGGACCCTACCCTGATGATGCACTACTGTAAGCTGGGCGAGCTGGCTGTGGAGGTCTAAATGAACGACCTCTGTTAGGCTGAAGTTGCCCTCTGGGAGGAGCACCACTGAAATTACCTGATCCCCGAGACCTCTTAGCCTCCCTCTCAACCCGCTCCTACTTGCGAACTGACACAATGTCCCGAGCTATATCAACAACCTGCTCAAATGTAGCTCCTGACACCCTCTCTCTGGTCATCAAAATCCTAAGCTGATACGTGAGACCATCCACAAATCTCCTGATACGCTCCCTGTCCGTGGGGACTAACTCTGAAGCATGTCTGGCCAGCTCAGAATACCTCATCTCATACTGGGTGACTGATAACTCTCCCTGCGCTGCTCCTCTCGATGAGACTGAGGAACATATTTCTCCAGAAAAATAGTGGAGAAATGCTGCCAGGTAAGAGGTGCTGAACCAACCGGCCTACGCCTCTCGAATGATTCCCACCAAGTAAATGCAGCACCCTCAAACTGATAAGTAGCAAATGAAACTCCGTTGGTCTCAAAAATACCCGCAGTATGAAGAATTCTCTAACATTTATCAAGAAAACCTTAGGCATCCTCGCCCTCTGCACCACTGAAAGATGGAGGCCTCAGTCTGCTGAACCTCTCCAACCTGCTCTGCTCATCCTCAGGCATAGCAGCGACCTCAAAACCCTGAACTGGAGCTACTGGTTGATTTAGGGCTGCTCCTGGTGCCTGAATATCCCGTACCACTAGCTCAGGTGCCCGGGCAGCTGGAGTCTGGTTGCCTCCCCCGGCCTGAGCTGAATTGGCAGTAGTCGTAGTAGCAACTGCCTGAGCCAAACTGGAACACACTATCAATATCTGAGCCAAAATCTCCTGGAGACCCGGATCACAATAGGCACAGCAGGTTCCGGAGCCTGTCCTGCTGGGGCAACATTAACGGGGACCTGATCCTGAATAACTGGGGGATCCTCTAGTACTGCCCCTGCTTCTGCCTGAACTGGTCCCCTACCTCTACCACGTCCTTGACCGCGGCCTCGACCTCTTATAGGTCCAGTTGATGCCCGATTACCCTGCTCGATATTGCGTGTCCTCACCATCTGTGTGAGAATGAAACAACATAAGTTTAGATTCAAGAATCAATAGATTGGCACGAAAGAGTTCAAGAAAATAGAGATGATTCCTAAAAGTCCTACGGCCTCTCGAAGATAAGCACAGACGTCTCCGTACCGATCCGCAAGACTCTACTGAACCTACTCATGACCGGTGAGTCCTATGTTACCTAGAGCTCTGATACCAATTTGTCACGACCCCAAATCCTAACAGGCCGTGATGGAGCCTATCGTGGAACTAGGAAAGTGAACCATCACCTTACTACGCAATTATTCTTATTTTAACAGTTCACAATATAGCAAATAACAGCAATCACAACAAAGAATTCAATTATATAAGTCTAGCGCCCCCAATAATGAACTAACAACTCTAAACAACCTCCTAGAACTGGAGTCAGTAGTCGTGAGCATCTAACAGAAAATAAAACTAACTCTGCTAAATATAATATATCTTAGAATCCAAAACTATGACTAAGTAGGAGGGGAAGTGGAGAAGTTGTGGACGCTGGCAGCTACCTTGAATCTCGTGTACTGCTACTATCAACTGAATAGCTACTGCTGCGATCTAGTACCTGGATCTGTGCACAGGGCACAGGGAGTAATGATGAGTACGCTAACTCAGTAGTAATGAAAAGAAATCACAGTCTGAGAATATAAAGCACACAAGACAGATACACAATTTCACAAAACCAATAAACACCAAGTAAGATTCAGCAAATACATAAGTTTCAAATCAGTTTCAAAATCCTTTAAAAACAAGTATAATATCAATAATTTAGTGAAATCCTCAGAAAAACTCAGTTTGAAAAATGAAGTAAATCATAGTTCGAAAACTTTAGTAAAATCATCATAAACCTGCCCCTCGGGCCAAATCATTTCTTGTAACCATTGCCCATCAGGCATCCTCACCATCACTCTGTAACATTAGCTCATCAGGCATCCTTACAGTCACTCTATAACATTATCCCATCACTCTGTAACATTAGCCCATCAGGCAATAATCATCACTCAATCGGTACCGGTGCTCACTGGGGGTGTGTACAGACTCCGGAGGGGCTCCTACAGCCCAAGCGCTATATAACAAGCCGCATCACGGCATAAATCACTCACAACATAGGCCCCCAGCCTCACTCATATCATAACATCCTCAGAATATAGGCATGTAGCCTCACTCAGTCAGACAATCTCAATTTTCCCATCAGGCCATAAATATATTGGGTTCTCGACCCAAAACCAGTGTTCCATTTTCAAGAAAATAATATCAAGATACTCTGAGTGTCAAAATAATTTATCAGGAAAAGACGAAGTGAAAATCATAACAAATCAGTGAGGAAAAATATAGTAACACATCCCCCAAGGGGTAAATAAGTCGGCACTAGGCCCCAAACACGGCTTACAGCCCAAATCATATCATAATAAAATAATACTAATTAAGCATAGGCTTAAAAGTCGGTTTAGAAACTCAGTAGTCGCCTAAATACGAAAGATATTTCCAAAGTTTCAATCTTTCCAGTTCAAAACCCGTGAAAGGGTGCATAGTCCAGGATTTCATACCTCAGGACAGGATTTCAAGACATTACTTACCTCAAAACTAGCCCGGATGATATTCCGCAACACGCTTGCCTCTCGTATCAACTTCCGAAGGCTCCAAAGCTACCAAGTTCAGATTTTTATCAACAATATATTCTTAAGGAACAATTTCCAATTGAAACATATCAAAATTAACCCAAAAATCAGAAATCGGTCAAAACCCGACCCCCGAGACCGCGTCCCAAAACTCAGAAATATTTACATAAAAGTTTTCTTCATCCTCCTACGATTCCATACATATAAAGAACACCAAAATCGGAGTCCGTTTGACCCCTCAAATCGACCCCTAAAGGTCTCTTATTCTCAAGCCCCAAAATCCATTTTTCTACTATTTTTCATGAATTAAACGCTGAGATTATGGTCTATAATCACCCATAAACGAGTTTTAATAATAAAATTACTTACCTCTAAGAAACCCACTGATTTTCTCCTTCAAAATTCGTCCAGAAAGCTCTCTTCCGCCCAAAAATGGTGTAAAGTAAGGTTTAGATCACGGAAGGGCTTTTAATTAACTGCCCAGGTAATTGTTCTCCGCGATCGCGGTCAAACCCACGCGATTGCATAGAGTATCTCACCTTGACCTACGCGATCGTAGCTCAAGACACGTGACCGCATAGTGTATCTCTCAAACCGACCCCAAGCGCCCAAAAACTCCCCTACGCGGTCGCACCCTTTCACACGCGATCGCACTGACCTCACTCCTCCTTCTCCGCGATCGCAGACTAACCCTCGCGATCGCACAGAACAAAAACTGTGCTAGCCCAAACTTAACTCTCCGTGATCTCGCTACTTCACCCACGATCGCAGTGAAGAGATCACTGTTGTGCAAAAACCAGAAAACCAGCTATGTGTTCAAGCCTAAATGAGTCTGTTAATCACCCGAAATCAATCCCGAGCCCCTAGGGACCCCAACCAAGTATACTAATACGTCACGTATAATCATTCAAACATATTTGCACTCTCAAAACATCAAAAGTAACATCAAAACACCAACTTTATATCGGATTCAAGCCTAAGAACTTTGAAAATTCTAAATTCCACCAATGATGCCGAAACTATCCAAATCAACTCCGTTTGACCTGAAATTTTGCAGACAAGTCCCAAATGACATTATGAACATGGTCCAACTGTCGGAATTCCATTTCGACCCCGATAGCCTATTTTTCACTGCCGACCGAGAATCGCCAAAAACTAACTTTCGCCAATTCAAGCCTAATTCTACACCGGGCCTCATAAAATTATTCCGGACACACTTCTAAGTCCCAAATCACCTAATTAAGCTATTCGATTTAATAAATTCACATTCTAGAGTCATTTACCCATAAGTCAACTCTTAGTTGACTTTTTCTCATTTTAAGGCTATTCTTAATGACTAAGTGACTGAATTCTCATTTTACCATTCCGATTTCAAGCCTATCAACTCTAACACATCAATAATAGAACAACCAACCTATGACAGGTTAAATGCAGTAATTATAATACAGGTTCTACATAACGACGGACCGGGTCGTTACATCAAGTATCCAAATCGATGTATTAACTGTTTTTTGTGCATCTGAATTCATATGTCTTCAACATGTTGTTGTTGTTGTATGTTTACAAAAATTTGTATTGATATGTATTCAACATGTTATTTTCATTTGTATTCAATTTAATGTATTAGTTTATATTTAACAAGTTATATTCATATGTACTTCAACAAGATATATTTGTCTATATTCATTAAATTGTATATATATGAATTCATCAGTTTATGTTCACATATTTTCATCAGGTGTATTTAGACCTTCATATTTATATAATATATTGTATTAATACTTATTCAGGTGTATTTTGAATACATGTATTATGTATTCAACTGCTTTTATCCATCTGTATGCATATGCATTCAAGTGTATTTAGGAATTTGTACAATACATATTTAAACATGTTTACGTGTATAACATGTTGTATTAATATGTATTTATGTGTATCCGAATACATGTATTTAATATTCAGAAATCATATTCAATCTCTGATATACGATATGTATTCAAAAAAAATCATCAGTTCTGTTGATTGAAGTACATCTTTTTTACAATACCATCATATCCTATGTATATAACTGAGTGTAGTCATATATATTCAGTGATTATATTGATCTATATTCAGATATAATGAAGTACCATAATAGTCATATTTTAATTACGTATTCAAATTTAATACACCAACTAAATATATCCAGAATAGATTCTAAATTTCACCGGAATATATGACAAATCGTTATAGCATTAATACAAGTCAGAATGTGAACTAATTTCTACGTGGAGCATTTCTACAAGTACGCTTATTATGTCCTTCCTGCCCACATATGCTACACGAATGTTGATTTTTCTTCTGCATAAATTCAATGAACGGTTTATCACGCTTCTTCTTTGGTCTTCCAGGTGGTCTTTTCCATTTGGGTGGTAATACAACTTCATCTGATATATGTGCTGGTATATTCAATTCTTTCCGGTCCAGCAACGGATACACGGGCACCTCATATGTCATTACAACAGACTTTGGTTTGTAATAGTCAGAGCAATAATCTTCTGGCATTAGAAACTTGCTCTTAAGGACAGCCCAAGCGTGTGGACACGGTAATTTGTCGACTTGGAACCGCCCACAACTGCATTTTCTCTCTAAGAGGAACACGGTGTAATGCCTTCCTTCATCGTTCACCGCATGCAAATATTCAGTCGATGGAACCACCTATATTTAAACATAGACCTATTAGTTTGAATTATTTAAAAAAAACAATTCATACATATATCAAAGAATAGACTTATTAATTACAATATATGTATAATTAAATATGATTTTAATATAGAATATTAAACTTTTTTTAGCTTTATGTATCACAATATATATTGTATTAAAATAAATAAAAACACACTTATACATACAAAATTCAAAGACATACATGTATATACAGTTAAATACATTGAATACATTAGAATACATAATATATGAATGCTTGCAGAATATTAAAGAGGAGTATTGAATGAATATAGGATACAACGTCCATGTATACCTTTAATTATATACAGTTAAATACCTTGTACCATGGCTAAATATAGGATACATATACATAAATAAAAGGCAACTTACAGTCATTCGGGTAGACATTGCCTCGTTCAAGGTAAGCATCTCCTGGTATTTTTTCCCAAATGTTGTGTATGTCTGTGAAGCTTCTTTCCGATGGCTGCAATTCTAATGTCCAAAAATTTTCCTAACTTCTTAGAGTAAGTCCTATATTGGCAATTCCATTGCTGACACAAGTGTGGCATTGATTGACTCAGCAATATTTGACGTCATTGTTCATCCCCTGTTAAAGGGTGCATACAACCTAGCCCACTTTCGTATCCAGCTAACTCCAAGTATTCCTTCACCCTAATATCTACCTTCTCCATCTTCTCCATTAGACTGTCAAACTTAGCCTGTGTGTATGCTTTTGTCATCGAGAAGTATATCTCGCTCTTGAATGACTCTTTTTGAAATTCTTATATACGTTGTTCAAAAGATGCCATATACAAGCAAAATGTGGTACAGTTGGATACACTCTTGATACAGACTTGATGCTACTTTCGTCCCTATCTGAAACGATGCACATGATTTCCCTCTAACCATATGCTTCCTTGAATTGCTCAAAGAACCACGTCCAAGCCGCATCGTTCTCTGAGTCAATAACACCATCTGCTAGTGGAAGTATATGACCTGTAAAGAAAATTGCATACATATTATAAATATGTATTTCAATATTTAATATGTAGTAATATTATAATATTTTATTATAATCAGCATACTTACCTGCACCATCCAACGTGTTGGCCGAGATGAAAGTCCCAGTGTAACACAATTTTAAGTGGCTTCCATCCACAACCACAATGGGTCTACATTGATGAAACTCCTTTATAAAGGCATACAAGTATATATACACATACTTGAACTCATTTTGTGGGGATTTTACCATTCTAATGGGCGAACCAGGATATATCATATCCATTGTATACAAGTATCCTGGTAATTTATTGTATGAATCGTCCGGTTCACTCCTCATAAAATTCATTGCCTTTTATTTAGCCCACGACGCCAACATGTAACTAACATCTACACCAAAATCTGATTTCACATCATCAAGTATATCCTTTGGAGTGTATTTCCTCTTATGATTAGTAAGCTTGGACCTAATCATACCACCGATAAGACTACTACTTGCTTGACGTTGCTCATATACCTTATCCTTCAATGGACATATATGCTTATCATTGAAATCTCTCACTTTGTATAATTGTGATTTGTTAATGCTAGATGCCTTAAACCTCCATTCACAATCTTCTGACATACATAATAATGCATAGCTTCAAAGAATTTATCATTATATATATGATCAGTATACAACACAAATATATACACTTTTATGCATTTAAACATGTCAGAATAAGTCTATACTTATAAGTATACATTTAAATACAACTAATACAATTAATAAAAAACGGTTAAGTACATTGAATAAATTAGAATACATGTATTATTAATACAAAAACAATAATAAAAAGCACAACAGTGAAGGTCAATTAAAAATTCACAAATACATCTACATACAGTTTGAATTTACATACAATTCTTCTGTACCAACGTAATGCCTATCAAGAATACATGTATTATTAATACATAAAAAATTAAAAAAGCACACTAGTGAAGGTCAATTAAAAATTAATAAATACACCTAAATACATCAACATACAGTTTGAATTTACAATACAATTCTTCTGTACCAGCGTAATTGTCACGACCCAAACTGGAGGATCATGACTAGCACCCGGGCCATACTTGCCGAGCACCAACATACATTTTATCTAACCTTCTTATTATCGTTAAGGGATAACGAGATCAATATAATGGTAGATATGGATCATGAACATACATCACATAGGATGACATGATTGCTAAGAAACTACATAAAAGGTACGACCTACAACGCTGCCATGAAAGACTATACAACAAATATTAACAACAAGGTATACCAAACTATACATGAGTCGACACCTGTCTATGAGCCTCTAAAGGAGCATAAGTAATGCAACATATCCGGAATAGGGCCCCGACATACCCATAATATCTATAACAAAAATGCACACAAAGACCACGGCAAGTCCGGAGAAGGGATCTCGCCTATAACCGTTGAACTGGAAAGCCTATTGTGGTGGGGGAGCTGTGTCTACCTGTCTATCAGGACCTGCAGCACGACATGCAGCTTCCACAAATAAAAGGATGTCAGTACGAATAAAGTAATGAGTATATAGGCAGGAAAGCATAAATAATAACAGTAATGTAAAGAGAGATGTAGGGGATACAACTTGTAGCATCTGAGTGCTTCTAAGAGACATTAACATGAAACGCATGATACATATATATACATAATCTTTTTAAACATCCGCCTCTGTGGGCATCATCATCATCATAGAACATTCGCATTTGTGGGCATCATCATCATCATATAATACCCAGCCTCAAAGAGGACTCGGTAAACCCAACTGAACAGTGGTTGCACAATAGGTGCCATACCCGGCCGACTATAGCGCGGCTCGATAGAGTAAAATAGATACATATATATAATGCATGCAAGACTCATTGGAATCATGTTCTGAACATTACGGAGTGACGTAAGGTCGGTATTCTCCGTACACATCATTAAGGCTAACTCTTCATCGAGAATATTATAAGAATCAGGAAGTACCAACAACATTGATAACATAAGAATAAGAGAAGCAACCTCAACATCAATTGTTCCATAAGAAGGGAAACAATGTAAGTACTGCTAGCTTCTAAGAGTAGAGTATCTTTGGAAACTCGTTCATTGCATTATGTACAATTGGAGTCGTGTAAAATAAGGAAAGGGATAGCCTCACATACCTTGTGTATACTGTCCCAACCTCAAGCTACGCAAATGTCATAACTCCTTAATCTACAATAAGAGAAACGACACTATCGTTATCATTTAGGCGTCATAACTATTATGTATCGACCATAACCTATTTTATGATGAAACGGACAGTACCTACCCTATTTATATGACTTCACACAAGTCAAAACAATTACCAAACAGCCCAAACAACATCAGTAATAATCATATTGAGCCTCCCAAAACAGTCCACACACAACCTAATCACTTCACACATAAGACGACCACCGTAGTCGTGTCAAACGACCCGGAAATGTTAAAACGAACGACCAGCTCACAACCCTAAATCTATATGGAGTTTATCCACACTCTTCCTCCTCCAAAACTCCACAAAACAGTAGTAAAACATGCAGCCCAACAGCAACACAAAACAGTCCGCTACAAGTCAAATAACTCGAACTCACGGCTTCCCATCCCCGTCCCGTGAGTTCTAACTATTAGGAAACACATTTATCAACCTTACTTGATATTTAAACCCTTAAATACAGATATTATACGTTTCTTAACTATGAAGTAACTTCCAAAACTCTAACTACAAAGAAAAAGAAGAGGCGGTATAATGACACTTACGTCGTAGGGATCGTTTTGATGTTATTGCTTCTCGATTTCATGCCCCGGATGATATTCTTCTTTGAAACCCTAGATGATAGCTTAAGGTTATGTTTATGGGTTTTATCTGGTCGTTTTATGCTGAGAAAGCCGACCTAATATTTATATATATCAAGTTTGAAAAAGTCAAAGAGGTGCTAGCTTGGCACCCTAGGATTGGTCCATCTTCCGAAGCTTATATCTTTTTATCCTGATGTCATATGAAAGAAAGGTTAAGAGAGTTGGAAACTAAATTCCAAGACCTTTAATTTGGTATATTATATGTCCCAATAAGACCTCATATAGCAAATGAAATGTATTGCTCAAAAAGCTCTAGTGATCCACCTACTTGTCACTTATGTTTTCTGCGCAGTCTCGCGAAATTGCAAATATATCTCTACTCCTATGTCGTATAGATGAACGGTTTAATGAGTTGGAAACTAGACTCATAGATATTCAGTTGGGTAGTTATATCATCTCCTAATTCCAAGAATATCGGGAGAAAATCTCAGTTACATTTGACCCAATGTTAAGCATATTATGAGTGTAACTTGTGAAGACCTTTGCCAACTTTTGTTCCACCACTTGCTTGATTTCAAAACGTAGAACACAACTATCATACGATAAAAATTAACTCATAGAATAACCTCCTTATCATGTAATNGACGAAACTTATTTTCTTCAATTAGTTTAGCTTCTAAGCTTTCCAACCCTCTTGGTACTCGTAATTCATGATCTTAAATATTTGTAACCTCCAACTTAACATGATTAACTTACTTTATATTTCATCAAATAGAATTTTATTTCTGAGCTTACATCAATTGACTTACGATGTACTCTCACGTATGAAAACATGGGGTGTAACATCATTCCCCCCTTTGGAACATTCATCCTCGAATGTTGACTAATGCACTTTTCCATATCTTAAGCAATAACTCTTACGAATAAGTTAATATCGTCTTGGCCAACTAGGGAGTTGTTCGGTGAATAAATCAAAAGGCTAGAACATTCCCCCCTTTAGGCCTCTTTCTCACACCACGACTTGTGGTCGAACTCCTTTCAATGTCGTAACTATTTCTACCTTCTTTCATGCAGCCTAGACAATTCTAACCTTGAATGTGCGCCAATGCGACTCTTATTTCCTTTTTTCTTGTTAGCCTTTAACCTATCTATATGATTCACTTGGTGAAGATATATTGTACTATGACTAGTTGTCCCTATGGGCATCTATAAGTGTACTAAAGTTCTTTGTTTGGTATTTTGTTGAAATTACGACTATTGTTATATCTTGTTTCATAGCCTCAGTTATCTATGCTTATGGCTTTACCACTACTAGGTAGGTCATACTATACTATAACTCTTACTTCGGTTTATTATTATGGAGACTTGCCACCCAACTCCAGGTTTTTCTCTCACCGCTTATCCTATATGCATAAATCTAAGCCATTTAATGCTTCCTTATTACCGTCCATCTTAATAATGACATCATAATCTCATCTCATACTTTGTAACTTTAATCCATAGATTGTTGATTCACCTTAATGTTGATCTATATTCTACCACTGATAACTTGAAACCTCTTATATAATTTATCATCACTAGGGCTCACGTCTCATTAGGGAATATCTGAAGTGATTTTCCTAATCCACTTAGGGACGATACTATACTCCAATAACTGTATTTCATAGCATCCCAATGTGATTCATCTTATGGGGGTATTCTAATCCCGTGCAGTTCATAAAATACTTGTTCTCAAAATCATTACTCAATCAAAGGTCTAAACGTCATCCTCTTATCATTTATCACAATTACACCCTTACTTTACTATTATGGTAGCATTCTATCTCTTCTAAATTCTCTTAGTTTTAAACTCCTATGAGTTCACTCATGCTATACTGAGCTTTTTATAACTGTATGGAAACCATCAGCTCTCTTGTTGTGATGGGTTTAATCCCGAGGAATTACCTATTCTCGTCACCTTCTCACTCACCTTTTCTTATCCTTACTCCTGCCTAGCTAAAACCTTGTTGCTCTACCATACATTATCTTGCGACCTACGCACATCTACTTATACTACTCGTAACCTTCCTTTCATCATGTTAGCACCATAGATTTCCTTTCATGCCTTCTCAGTTGTCTTTAAATGTAAACAATTACTTTTCCTGGTCGTTCTGCCACTTGCTGCATGGATACTTGGCCTATCTTAGTGCCCATGAATACCGGAGTTCCTTGTAACTCATATGATCTCAATTATCAATTTTTGATTGATTTCTTTTTCTTCTTCCGTTCATTAGCTACGATAGGTTCCACTTTCTTATGGAGTGCATACAACATATCTTTCGTTGTAGTACTTAGGGAAGAACTTCTAACTCTTATAAAGCTGAGACCTTATTACATTGTATATCCCACAGTATTTCTGATGTTCTTACTCGCCTATCATTATCCTTAGTCAATTACCTCCATGCCCTTGTGCTTGAAGGGTTTCTTCCGAATTGAAATTTCAGTTGTCTCCATTGTGGCACTCTCTTTTATTTCCGTAACACTTATATTGTACCTACTACTACCCCAACTCATGTCTGAATATTTCTCGAGGATTACGATTTTGTATATAAGATACTGAATTTCCTATGCTGGGTTTCGCTACGTTTATCTTGCATGATCTACTAATTTGCTTATATCCTCCTATCTATCCGTAACTAGGCTCTTCCTGAATCAACTACTGACTACTCATTGGTCCACTCTCATATCTTTATTTTATGTAACGCCTTTTGGGTTATGTCTTTTGTCTTAACTTACCTCTTGTACGGGATCCTTATGTATCAAGTGTTAATTCCCACTTATATATCAATATCATCGAGTGCGAAACCCTTATTGATTCTCCCCAACATCATGCATGCATAATGTTCTGGAGTTATATTAACTGTAGGATATGAATAAATGCAATATTATTCCTTTCACCTTTTTACCACATTCTTCCTTTACCATTCGATATTTACCTCTTCATCTTTGGCATTTTGTTTCTACATCTTCACAGACATTACTCGCCTTGCGGTAACCCTTCTACACCAGGTATAATTGAATTTTGTACACACAAGGGTGACACGTGGTATAACTGGCACATTTAGTCCCTTAAGCTTAACTCTGCTCATAGTGCTTGCTTTAGGGAAGCTTCTTCGTGAATGACCTTTAAAGGTTATTCTTCTATTGTTCATTCTTTTATTGTCGAAACACTATCTTTGAAACCATGTCGACTATTACCAATTCCTTTGATCCCTAATTCATGTTCATTTTTTTTCTTGTTTACTATCCCATACTAATTTCTATTACTTGGGGGGTCTAACTTTTCCTTATGGTAATCACGTGTGAGTCACCAACTCATTTCTCGAAATGAGGGTATGGCTTTATGGCTTATACTTTTGTATTGTCTCAAGGCATGTCTCCTCTCATTTTTTTGTCTTCACTTGACTATAGACTTTATCATTATATCATATTTTGATTTACCGCTATCACTCATTTATCACCTCTTACTCATAATGATTCACTTACTCTCTTCTTATTTTCATGCTAATATCTCTATCTATCGCCCTATTATAAAGACTTCAACATGACGTTCTTTTACATTTAGCTCTCCCTGCTTCATATCACTGGCTCTTCGGGACGCCTATCATTCTTCTTCTTATTCTTTTTTTTACTAGTGGCTGGAGTCATACTAAGGCAAATATTTATCCCTTCTAGGATTCTAGTGCCTATCTTCTGAAATTTCTGAATATTCTAGTATTCATATCTGACTGTTCTATTCTAGAGTGACCATATGGCTATCTCCAAATGAGAACTATTACCATGTTCTGCACTACCCTTCAAAAATGTTAAATAATGATAACAATCTATCCACAATTTTNGCTGGATCCTGATATCCTGTCCTTCTCTTAAATTATTTCAGTTTGCTCCCATTGGGCATAATTGAGATTGGAATGGACAATTGTAAATATCTCTGTTACCGTTGAAAGTAACTAAAATATGCTTATAGTTCTCTACCAGGATTATAAATACTGATAATATTTATTAACTAGGTACCTCGTACCCTTCTTTATCTTGCTAAAACTCGTATCTACCTTCTGATTCTCTTATTTCTTTTTACCATATGGGTAGATAGATATTATTTCCTTAGAGCTCCTTATTAAGAAACTAACACATCTTAGTACACACATGATCTGCTGAAGCCCTCACATTTACTCATCATAAGCATGATGCAAAATTGAGTTCCTCTGACTCAACTCTTCCACAGCCACATTGCAATCTCTTACCCTCCATCTTTCTAGGTGTATGCATCATCGTATTATAAATAAGATAGAATTAAGGAAATTGAGTTCTTATGATTGGCTCTACCATATGATCTAGAGTAAGAAGAAAGAGTAATAGTCCTAAATGTCATGTAGCCTCTTGATTATAAGTGTGTTGTACAACACACCCATAAACAAGACTCTACTAGACACGGCTCATAGACGACCCCTAAGACAGACCTGCTCTGATACCAAGTTTGTCACGACCCAAACAGGAGGATCATGAATAGCACTCGGGCCATACTTGCCGAGCACCTACATACATTTTATCTAACCTTCTTATTATCATTAAGGGATAACGAGATCAATATAATGGTAGATACGGATCATGAACATGATGACATGATTTCTAAGAAACTACATAAAAGGTACGAGCTATAATGCTGCCATGAAAGACTATACAACAAAAATTAGCCAACAAGGTATACCAAACTATACATGAGTCGACACCTATCTATGAGCCTCTAAAAGAGCATAAGCAATGCAACATAGCCGGAACAGGGCCCCGACATACCCATAATATCTATAACAAAAATGCACACCAAGACCACGGCAAGTCCGGAGAAGGGATCTCGCTATAACCGCTGAACTGGAAAGCCTATTGTGGTGGCGGAGTTGTATCTACCTGTCTATCAGGACCTGCAACACGAAATGCAGCGTCCACAAATAAAAGGACGTCAGTAAGAATAAAGTACTGAGTATGTAACGTAGGAAAGCATAAATAATAACAGTAATGTAAAGAGAGATGTAGGAAATACAACCTGTAGCATCTGAGTGCTTCTAAGAGACATTAACATGAAACGCATGATACATATATATATATAATCTTTTTAAACATCCGCCTTTGTGGGCATCATCATCATCATAGGACATTCGCCTCTGTGGGCATCATCACCATCATATCATACCCGGCCTCAAAGAGGACTCGGTAAACCCAACTGATCAGTGGTTGCACAATAGGTGCCATACCCGGCCGACTATAGCGCGGCTCGGTAGAGTAAAATAGATACATATATATAACGCATGCAATACTCATTAGAATCATGTTCTGAACATTACGGAGTGACGTAAGGTCGTTATCCTCCGTACACATCATTAGGGCTAACTCTTCATCGAGAATCTTATAAGAATCAGGAAGTACTAACAACATTGATAACATAAGAATAAGAGAAGCAACCTCAACATCAATTGTTCCATAAGAAGGGAAACAATGGAAGTACTGCTAGCTTCTAAGAGTAGAGTATCTTTGGAAGCTCGTTCATTGCATTATGTAAAATCGAAGTCATGCAAAAGAAGGAAAAAGATAGCCTCACATACCTTGTATATAATGTCCCAACCTCAAGCTACGTAAATGTCACAACTCCTTAATCTACAATAAGAGAAACGACACTATCGCTATCGTTTAGGCGTCATAACTATTATGTATCGACCACGACCTATTTTACGATGAAACGGACAGCACCTCCCCTATTTATATGACTTCACACAAGTCAAAACAATCACCAAGAAATCCAAAAAACATCAATAATAATCATATTGAGCCTCCCAAAACATTCCACACACAACCTAATCACTTCACACATAAGACGATCACCGTAGTCGTGTCAAACGACCCGGAAATGTGACAACGAATGACCAGATCACAACCCTACATCTATATGGTGTTTCTACACACTCTTCCTCCCCAAAAATCCACAAAATAGTAGTAAAATATGCAGCCCAACAGCAACACAAAACAGTCCGCTACAAGTCAAATAACTCGAACTCACGGCTTCCCATCACCGTCCCGTGAGTTCTAACTATTAGGTAACACATTTATCAAACTTACTTGATATTTAAACCCTTAAATACAGATATTAGACATTTATTAACTATGAAGTAACTTCCAAAACTCTAACTACAAAGAAAAATAAGAGGCGGCATAATGACACTTACATCGTAGGGATCGTTTTGATGTTATTGCTTCTCGATTTCATGCCCGGGATAATATTCTTCTTTGAAACCCTAGAAGATAGCTTGAGGTTATGTTTATGGGTGTTCTCTGGTTGTTTTATGCTGAATGATGAAGAGAAAGACGACCTAATATTTATATATATCAAGTTTGGAAAAGTCAAAGAGGTGCTAGCTTGGCACCCTAGGATTGGTCCATCTTCCGACGCTTATACCTTTTTATACTGATGTCGTATGAACGAAAGGTTAAGAGAGTTAGAAACTAAATTCCAAGACCTTTAATTTGGTATATTATATGTTCCAATAAGACCTCATATAGAACATGGAATGTATTGCTCAAAAAGCTCTAGTGATCCACCTACTTGTCACTTATGTTGTCTGCGCAGTCTCGCGAAATTGCAAATATCTCTCTACTCCTATGTCTATCGATAAACGGTTTAATGCGTTGGAAACTAGACTCATAGATATTCAGTTGTGTAGGTATATCATCTTCTAATTCCAAGTATATCGGAAGAAAATCTCAGTTACATTTGACCTAATGTTAAGCACATTATGAGTGTAACTTGTGAAGACCTTTGCCAACTTTTGTTCCACCACTTGCTTGACTTCAAAACGTAGAACACAACTATCATACGATAAAAATTAACTCATAGAATAACCTACTTATCATGTAATGAACCATAGTCTCACCCTAAAGTACATGTTATAGCATTCCAAACTCGTTGACTTTCGACGAAACTTATTTGCTTCAATTGGTTTAGCTTCTAAGCTTTCCAACCCTCTTGTACTCGTTATTCATGATCTTAAATATTTGTAACCTCCAACTTAACATGATTAACTTACTTTATATTCCATCAAATAGAATCTTATTTCTGAGCTTACATCAATTGACTTACGATGTACTCTCATGTACGAAAACATGGGGTGTAACACTAATGCTCCACAAGAATACATGTATTATTAATACATAAAAATTAAAAAAAAAAAAAAAGAACAGAGAAAGTCAGGAAAAAATTCACAAATACACCTAAATACATCCACATAAAATTTGAATTTACGTATAAATCTTCTGTACCAGCCTAATGCTCCACAAGAATACATGTATTATTAATACATAAAAATTAAAAAAAACACAACAGTATAGGTAAATTAAGATTCATAAATATACCTAATACATCTGCATACGGTTTACAACTCCTACCATGAATAAAGTATACCAAAAAAATAATGAATAATTAAGAACAGTCAAACCTGATAGCATTAGACCAATTAACCCTGAATTGAAACCTTTCAGATATAGCGTAATGCTCCATCACCTCTTTCAATGTAGCTTTATCCTTATATATTTGTCCAGCCATTATCTCCCTTTGATTAGTTCTTGAAATTATCAAATCCTTGTCCATTTCGAACACCCGAATTGGTTCGCCTGAATTGACAACATCAATAGCAAGTGTCTCATCTGTATCGAAATTATAACTTTGAACTGCTTCGTCTATTTGGACAATGTCGCCTTGAATTAAACTACCTCCGGCTAGAACTTCTTTGTCAATTGTTGTTATGCACAAAGGATACATCCCGAATTCTCTGTTCTCTTTTTTCAACTCTACATACACCTTGTAACTCATATCATTGTGTATTTTTATTGGCGTGCAATTTTCTTCTACTTTGTATTGAATTTTAATGGTCTTTGAGCTCAAATCTATGTCCAGTCGCTTAGAAATTGATGCAACCAAATCATTATACGATGGATACTCCTTTATCAGTATTCCCTCAATCGAATAATCAACGTAGTTACTCTCACTGTTCCACTTTCCAGAATGATGCAATAACACTGTTAAACTTGCCATATGCAAATTCAAATTATATCGTATTTTTGTATACAATTGTATAATTCTCGATTTTGAATGGTTAAAATTTGTTTTGTACGAACTGCAACAAAGGAACTGAAAAGAAAGAAGGGAGAATTGAAATTCCACATATTGCTCTGTTTTTTGATACTTTTCGGATTGAGATTTTCGAAGGGAGAAATACAGATTATGGGTGATATAATTATGTTAATTGAGTTATATTAGGAGATTATCTGCTAAATTGATTTCCTTTCCGTTTTAAAACAGTTGAAAGGTCCTTTTTTAAGGAATATACGTTACTGTATTCAAGAATACATCCCTTGAATACAGTTGAATACAACAACTGATTAGCTAGATTTCCATGATTCACGCCTATTTTTTCTACTGTATTCATGAATACAGTAATCTAAATACATTAAATACATCTTATAACATCTGAAAATGTATTTGCAGACCGTAATATAGCAAATGATATCTATAGATAGCTAATAACCACTAAATAATAGTGCTTTATAAAAATTTCTCAAAAATAAATAAATAAACAAGAATAAATATTTTTGTTTTGATAGGTAAGTGTGTCATTCTCCCTTATGAAATTGCCGTTTTGGGCCTATTGGTGAAAGTCATGGGCCTGTTAGTTTTTTACAGCTAATAGTTGGTTCAATTCATCGGGACGCAAATTGAAAAGTATTACAAAGTTTGTTTCCAATTTTATCTTACAAAACAATTGGTCAACTCATTGGAAATCGGAAATATGGAGGAATAATGTTGCTACTCCTTCCGGTCCGCCATAATTAATTTCTTAGTTATTTACACGTGTACTAAGAAATTTATATGTTAATTAATAATTAGATTGATCATATTAACCTTAATTATCTTTTTAATCTGTTCATTGAAATATAACAAATATCCAAGACTCTTTACCCAAGAGCAACAATAACAACCCAGTAAAATCCTATCAATAGGGTCTGAGGAGGGTAGAGTGTATGCAGACCTTACCCCTATCCCAGAGGGAGTAAAGAGACTGTTTTCGGGAGACCCTCGACTCAAAGACAATAAATCTGTGACAATAAAACCCGAAAGATAATATCAACAACGTAAGAAACAACAAATAAATAGAAAAGTAGTAAACAGATATTATGCAAAAGCGTGAAACACAACATAAATCGCTAGCATTGCTAGACAAAACACTATTATACTCGTCGGTACAAAGAGAGAAATCGGGACAAAGAGGAGAACCGCTTGACTACCCTTTAACCTACAACCCTAATGCTCGGACTCCAGACCTTCCTATCAAGAGCTATGTCCTCGAAAATCTGGAGCCGCGCCATGTCTTTACCCAAGAACAACGTCGGGAAAAAATAATGAATTCATTTTTGATATTTGAAAAAATTATATATTATGAACCACAAAATAAGACAAAAAATCGATTAAAGTGGACCAAGGAAATATTCAGACTTAAGAGATTTATACTTCAAAGCAGATCTGAATTTTTTTTTCCTACCACGAACATTATTTCACCTCACGCTTTCGAGTGGTTTGTAATTATTTTTGGTAACTAACTTATTATTTTATTAATCACCAATTTGCATCTTTACAGAACCATAGCTAGTATAGATATCAGGGCCCAATGATCTTTTATAGTATATTTTTTCAGAGTCATTGTAGGTATATTGCATGTTTTATAAACTTAGTCGTTTTAGATCTATTAATAATTGATGAATTGGTAGATTATTTGCAACTCCTGTAAAAATATTACCTAAATAAAATTTCTTTTCTGTATTTCAAATGCTTTATTATAATTATAAAAATGAATCTTATGGTATGATTTCGGAATCTTCGTGCAATAGTAATATTTAAACACCCAAAAGCTAAAAGATAGCAATCATCGATCGCCCAACAACTCCTAGCCAATATTCCAAAAATATCACCATGGTTCGTTATTTCTTTTTTAAATTCTGTCCCCTCTCAGTCTTTACAGCTTCAATTAATGCTTGAAAAATCTCTTCTTTTATTTATGAAATACATCATGTGCATCAGAATTTGACACGTATAAGTTACATGCCTTTTTTTTTGTTGGGCAAATTATGAAATTACAACAAATGGAATAATCCTTAATGCGCACATATATGATAATGATTTTAGTTTTGAGAATCAATTTCATTATTGGGAAAATATAACTACAATTCAATCAGGTAAAAATTAATTTATTTGCTCTGGTTATTTACACCAGACTATTGCTACGTGATTTAGCACTTATCATGGCTAAGTTATTTCTGAGGTGATAATATATATTAATTAATTATGATTAAAGGAGAGAAGTGAACGTACAAATACATATCATTCCGATATTAATTTGGTGTAAATATCTGATACGTGCAAATTTTTACCGTTCAATTACATACTATTTTTCAAAAAACTTGCAAGCTAACACAACAAAAGAATATTCTCTTGAACATTCAAAATTAGAGCCAATCTGCGACAAACCACATTATAAATACAACAAAGCAACACTACAAAAGACAAAGGCCTAATTTTAGACACCTATTATTGTTACTCCCTTCGTTTCCAAGTTAGATGAGGTAGTTTGATTCGATACAAAGTTTAAGAAAAAAAAATATTTTTAACACTTGTGGTCTTAAAAGTTTAAAGATAAAGTTTTATGGGGCCATGACATTTGTGTGATTATAAAAGCTTTTCATGAAGAGTAAAATGGATAAAATGAAGAGTTTAAATTTAAATTATTTTCAAATTTAGAAATGCGTCAATTATTTTGGAACAGACTAAAAATAAAAATATTTCATCTAATTTAAAACATATGGAGTACTTTATTATTAGTAGTTATAAACTTGAAGCTGTTGGTCCGCTGCCCACAAACTGAAACAAAACAGTACAAGGAAAATGTCAAATTCCAGCTAAGGAATCCATGCATGAGATCAGAAATGAAAGAGAGAAATTGAAGAAACTCCATTTTATTTCTGGTGAAGCTGAACACGAGTTTTGTGTGTTCTGAAGAAGAAGGAGTAGCTACCTTCTTATATTAACTAACTAACTACTAACTCTACCTAGTTAATTAAATTAGGTACTAACTTTTACTTTGTACACTTTGGTCCCAAGACTCTTTACACTTTCATGTACTACCCTGGCTCAATACTCCCCCTCAAGCTGGAGGGTAGAAAAATGTTCTTCACTCCAAGCTTGCTGAGCAAATGATAGTGTTGTGCCCGACTGGGTCCTTTTGTCAACAAGTCTGCTATCTGCTCCTTTGTGTTCACATGCACTGTCTTGATAATTTCAGCCTTCACTTTCTCCCTAATAAAGTGACAGTCAATATCTATATGTTTTGTCCACTCGTGAAAAATAGGATTTGCTGTGATTTGGATAGCTGTCTTACTATCAGAAAATAGAGTCACTAGCAGCTGCAACTTGACATTCAATTCACCAAATAAACCAATCAGCCGCACTATCTATGTTGCAGTCGAAGCCATGCTTCTAAACTCAGCTTCTGCTGAGCTCCTTGCCACAGTTTCCTGTTTCTTTGATCTCCAAGAGATCAGTGCATCTCCATAGAACACTGTATAGCCAGTAATTGACCTCCTAGTTTGGAGTCATGCTCCCCAATCAGCATCACAGTATGATTTCAAAGTACCATCTCCTCATGAAGGCAATAATAATCCATGTCCTGGTGCACCTTTGATATATCTGACTACCTTCCTGGTTCTATCTAGATGAGACTGTTTGGGAGTATGTATATACTGACTTAACGTTTGTAGCGCAAACGAGATGTCTGGCCTGGTCATTGCTAGATACAACAACCTGCCCACTAGTCTTTGGAATCCACCTACATCTTCTAACATAGGATCATGGATTGCATCCTTAGAAAAGGAAAATAATTTATCATATTCAGTAGAAGTCAGTTTTTGATTCACTTCTAGTGGTGTACTCGAAGGCTTAGATCCATCCAATCCCAGTTCTGCAATTAGCTCTAGGGTGTATTTGCGTTGACTCATGTAGATCCCTTATCTGATCGAGCAAATTCAATCCCAAGAAAGAATTTCAATCTCCGAGGTCCTTTATTTTGAAAAATTGATGCAGCTTAGCCCTTGTCTTGCTAATTACTTCAGCATTATTCCCAATGACTGTCAAGTCATCTACATATATCAGTACCAAACAAAGTGATCATTTGTCTTCATGATGAAAAGGGAATGATCATAGTGACTTTGAGTGAATCCCATTTTCTGTAAGGCTTCAGACAATTTGATGTTCCATTGTCGAGATGCTTGTTTGAGGCCATATAGGGACTTGTGTAGCCTGCACACCAAAGACTCCCCCTGCTTGGCTACACCCTTAGAGAATCCTGGAGGAACAAGCATATAGCCCTCCTCAACTAAGTCCCCTTGCAAAAATGCATTGTGAACATCCATCTGGAAAAAAGGCCATCCAGAAGCTGCTGCTAGTGCAACCACAGACCTCACTGTCACCATCTTAGCAACAGGTGAAAAGGTTTCAGTATAGTCAAGTCCCTCCTTCTGTGTGTATCCCTTAGCTAAAAGTCTAGCTTTATACCTTTCAACCTCACCAGAAGCCTTATACTTGATCTTGAATACCCATTTGCATCCTATGGGTTGCTTCCCAGGTGGTAATGGCACCAGACTCCAAGTCTGATGGTCTTCTAAAGCTTGGATCTCCTGTTGCATAGCATCAACCCACTTGGGATCCTTAGCAGCTTCATTGAAGGAACTTGGCTCTGTCTCAGATGAATAGGCAGCCAAACATTTGGAATAGTGAGGCTGCAACTGGAGATAGTTGACTGGATTGGAGATAGGATAAGTGACTTTGGTGGTGCTCACATAGTCCTGCATTCAGATTAGGGGTCTTGAAACTCTGGTTGTCCTGCGAGGTTCAAGAGTGCCTTCATGTTGGCTTGGTGATGAGAATGTGGAAGTTGTGGAATCAGTAACAGGGACAGGAGATGGTGCAACAACATCTACAACAGGTGATATAGGAGGATCATCAATAGAGTCAAGCAGGATGTTTTCATGTGAATTTGGAACTGACTGATCAATAGGGATCATATCAGCCACAGAATCATCGCTAGGATATGCATGTGGTACATAATGAGCATCAGTATCTGTGATAGACATATGATGGTTTGGATGTGTGTATGGAATCACATTGCTAGATTCATTTGAGGTTTGCATGAACGGAAAAATGTCCTCCTTGAAGACAACATCCCTGCTTACAAAGACAACGTGATTAGTTAAATCAAGCAATTTATAACCTTTCTGAGTTAGAGAGTACCCTAAGAACACAGATGGAATAGCTCTAAATGAGAACTTATCCCTTTTCTTCAGGTTAGCAGCATAACACAGACAACCAAATACGTTAACATGATCCAGTGGAGGAACCTTGTTAAACACCAATTCAAATGGGCATTTTCCACCAAGTTTCCTCGAAGGTATCCTGTTGATTAAGTATAATGTTGTCATAATGCATTCTCCCCAAAACTTCAAAGACATGTTTGCTTAGAACCTTAAAGATCTGGCAGTGTCAAATATGTATCTGTGCTTTCTCTCCACCACCCCATTCTGTTGGGGTGTGTATGGACATGTACTTTGATGAGTGATACCCTCTGAATTTAGCATCTCCTTAAGCTGGTTGTTAAAAAACTCTCCTTCATTATCTGTTCTCAGAGTCTTAACAGTGGAAGAAAATTTTGTTTTAAGCATAGCAATAAAAAATTTTATTACCACAACTAACTCATCCTTTGAATTCATAAGGCATACCCCAAGTGAATCTACTGAAATCATCCACTAGAGTTAAGAAGTATCGTTTACCATCATGAGTAGGCAACCTAAAAGGTCCCTATACATCTGCATGAACAAGTTCACCTAATGTACAACTCTTGTTAACACTATTTGGAAAAGGTAAATGTATGTGCTTAGCTAAAGAACATACAGGACAATGATCATCACTGTCAATGATTTTTGTGTTTACAAACATGTGCATCATTTTCAATGTCTCCAGATGTACATGTCCTAGCCTCTTGTGCCATAAGGCAGCACTTATTCTATTTATAGGTAGTGTAGAAGATATCATCCCAATAAGCAGGCCTTCTTGTGTGTTGTTCTTGATGGTCTGGTCTAACACATATAATCCATGCTCCACTCTACCAATCCCCTTCACCTTGCCACTGCAAATGTCCTGGAATATACAGCAGGCAGGAAAGAAGGCAAGGAATAAGCCCAGGTCCTTAGTCAACTTAGAAACTGATAGCAGGTTATACCTAAACTTAGGTATAAACAATACATTCTTGATCACTATCCCATTCAGTATGCTGGAAGTCCCTAAGTGTGTGATCACACTTGTCTCTCCAGTAGGTAGTTGAACTTTGCTTGTATTACTCTTAGATAGTTCCACATAATCAGTATATAAATGCAAACTGGACACCATATGATTCGTGGCTCCTGAGTACCGAACTTAGAAGGGACACTGGTATACCTGTGATCTTATTTGGGGCTGCTGTGTCAGTTGAAGTACTGGTACTGGTCTGGTTCAGTATTTGCAAAATCTGCTGATACTGCTCCTCTGTGAAGAATCGTCCTCGTGGTGTAGTTTTTGTACCTTCATCAACACATTTGGTCCTCTCTATCTGTACATGATGAGCAGCAGCTAAATTCTTTCCAAAGGTCCTCTTCTTTGGCTTGAAATCAGAAGGATATCCCACAAGCTTGTAGCATACATCCTTAGTGTGTCCCTTCAGTTTGCAATAGTTGCAGTACAACTGATTTCTCTGTCTGTAGCCTCCATTATATGCTTGTGATGTGCTGTGACCCACAATATTAGCTCCATAACCTGCATTTGAAGCCATTGGATTAGCTGTATAACCAGTGTTATATATAATTGCTTGAGCTCCTATTTCTAAATTATTTATGCTAGCTGCCTTGGCTCGCTGACTTTCATCTTGCACAACCATCGCATAAGCCTCGTTGATATTTGGAGTTGGGATCATCAACATAATTTTCCCTTTAGCTTGAGCAAATAACTCATTTAGACCACTCAAAAACTGCACTAGACGTTGCTGCTGAATGTGCTCCATAAACACCCTTGACTCAGGACATGGACACGAAAGAGTAGGTGTCATAGCATCATACTCGTCCCCAAATCTTTCAATTTAGAATAATAGACAGAAATTGGGGCCAAACCTTGCTTAAGAGCAATGATTTCCTGATGCAAATTGTAGATCCTAGAAATGTTTCTTTTATCAAATCGCTCTTTTAGATGCTTCCACACATTGCATGCAGAAGATCCATAGACCACAGTACTGTAGAGATCTTTGGTAACTGCATTCATTATCCATGAAAGCACAAAGGCATTACACCTCTCCCACTGATCATGTAAATTTCGCTCAAAATTCTCCTTCTTACATGATCCATCGATGAATCCAATTTTGTTCTTCGTAAACAGTCCAATTCTCATAGATCTAGACGACAAATTGTGGTTTTCAGTCCCTATCAACTTGAATTCAATCAGACGCTCTCCCGGCGTGTCTGAAGGTCGCAAATACAGAGGATGAGTGTGTCGTAGCACAATCTCAGCACTCGATCCTTCATTAACTGTCATTTTTGCTCTGAATTGAAAACCTAGTTTTGGACGATAACCTCGACGAATTGAGACAGACGAAATTCAAATCGGAATTATGAGATCGACTGAAGAAAGAGTTGCACAGCGGAAATAAATTGAAAGCTCTGATACCATGTCAAATTCCAGCTAAGGAATCCATGCATGAGATCAGAAATGAGAGAGAGAGAAATTGAAGAAACATCATTTTATTTCTGGTGAAACTGAACACGAGTTCTGTGTGTTCTGAAGAAGAAGGAGTAACTACCTTCTTATATTAACTAACTAACTACTAACTCTACCTAATTAATTAAATTAGGTACTAACTTTTACTTTGTACACTTTGATCCCTAGACTCTTTACACTTTCACGTACTACCCTGGCTCAATACTAAACAAGCAAACTCATTGAACAATTAAAAAGTTTATTCTCAACGACGAGTTTAATGGTAAATAGGTTACCAAAAATTTCCCGAGAAAAAAATTAAAAGCAGTTAATTTTGGAGGTAGGTTAACCGTCTAGGTATTAGACTTGAGAAAAATAATGCAATGAATTTCAACTGTCAGCTACCTGCCCAACTTAATATACATTTAATAAACTCTTGAACTAAGTTAATTATTTATAATACTACTGGCCGACGGTTCTTGTATTTTCCTTATCCGAAATCCTCTCTTATCTATTTTTATTCTAAGAAAAAACTTCTTTTTTCCTGTTCTGAAGATTTGCTGCTAAATGGACGAGTCAATCATAAATTTGATAGTATTTGGAGTTGTATCATGGACAACATTATTTTTATTAACAAGAAAATTGTTTCCAAATCGTTCATTTGATTTTTGCAACCGTTTAGTTTCAACAATTCATGCAATTTTAGCAGTAACTTTAGCTTCTATTTCTGTTCAAGATTGGAGTTTCCCAATTAGTCCTTTGGCTTCAAGATCTACTACCAAACAGGTATTTTGTATTTTATGTTTTTTTAATTAAGAAGATTTTAAAGTTTTGCTCTAATGGTGCTGTTTCAAAAAACTGAACAGATGAGGGCAATAGCAGTGAGTGTGTCCTACCTTATTTATGATTTTGTATGTTGTCTTTTTGACAAACAAGTAAAGATTGATAACTTAATTCACCATTTGGTTAGTGCTGTTGGACTTGGAGCTGGGCTTGCTTATGAATGGGTAACTAAGATTTTCTATCACATCCTCGTTTGTTCCGAATATTTATGTTGACGTCTATTTAATAACCTGATAAAAATGGTAACCAACTTATGTCTATTGTTTTGTGATATGCAGTGTGGTTCAGAAATGGTAGCAGCATTGTGGTTGACAGAAATTTCAAGTCCATTTCTACACCTGAGGGAGATTCTCAAAGAGCTTGGATACAAAGACACTGACCTTAATCTTGCTGCTGATGTTAGTTTCTCCAATTATAATTTATTCTCTTTCCAATTTAAAGAAAAAATATCATTTCCTTGATTTCATTTTATATGATTTTCTTTATTGAGCCGAGGGTCTTTGGGGGTAAGGTGTGCGTATATACTATCTTTCCCAGATTCCACATGTGAGAATACACCGGATATATCGTTATTGTATCATTTTACATGATATTAATTTAATGGAACATTGTTTTAAGTTATTAGCTTATAAGACACCAATTAATCTAGATCTTGCAGCTGATATTAGCTTCTAAAGTTCTAATTTATCTACTTTACTGACACTATAAAGAAATTTTGTTGAACTAGATAATGGATTTAAAATGATATATAATAGTGGAATTATTAACTTGCAGTTGATTTTTATAGTTAGAGAAAACACTCCGTGAAAGCTTAAAATTTGTAATTGTACAGAATAACATTATCAATAGAATGACAATTCAATATGTATGTAATCACTAAGCCATGGTTATGGTTCGGATCGTGGACGCAACCTTTATATTTGCATTAGGATAGATGGTATACATTACACCCCGTAAGATACGGTTCTTCCTCAAACCCTATGTGAATACAGGATGTGTTATGCACCGGGCTGCCCATTTACCCTGCCACTAAACCATGGTTATGCTTTAATTTGCAGGTATTATTTGCAGTTATTTTCAGCAGTGCTAGGATGATAGGGGGGCCATATCTAACCTATGTGACTCTTTATGCTGATAATCCAATCCTTATTAAGGTAATTATAAGTGCTTCTATAATTATGTAATACACAATTTCTTTTAAAGCAAAAGCTGGTTTTAAAATAACAAATTGGTGACATAATGTTTATATGATTTTCCAGGCCATGGCATTCGGACTGCAACTTGTTAGTGCTTTTTGGTTCTATAAAATTGCTAGGATGATCATGTACAAATTCTCTAGGAGAACTAAACCTAAAACTGTTCCTTCAAATATGTAATTTTGCTGATAATTTGAATTAAAAAAAAAAACAGTCTGGTGCACTAAGCGAAGCTGGACCATTTGCTGATAATTTGTATCATAGAGCAAATCAAATTCTTCTGTATCAAACTTCATAGTTTTGAGGAGAAACAAAGTCACCCTTTCCTCTTATAGAACAAAACTACTTTCAACTTCTTTGGCACAAAAAGATCTGTGGCATGTTGCTCCAATTCAAATTTGTTAAGCGAACGAGATTTAACAATGAAGTGTCCGTTTTCAAATCGCAAAAAATGCTAGTATAAGTGATTTATTCTCATCTGTTTACGCTTGATATGTATAGTCGCTCATATCTTTATTGATAGAAGAAAACAATTACTCAGTAAAATAATATTGGTGCATGCAAACTGATCCAGACACGAGTATTAGCAATGTAGTGTGCACTTGAGACAAATTCTTTGCTTCATTCAGTCTAAGGACAGCGTAAAACATTTCAAAGAAAACAGAACTTTCAAATACAAGCCTTACTCTGCAATATTACCATGTGAATAGAAGAACAACACTTATTGTGCGCAATATTCTGCAGTCAATAAACCCATATAATTAGCTGATTGAGAATATCCTTAGTTAGGCGTTCTTTTGATTTACCGATCGGCAGTTTGTTCCGTCACTAAACGGGTTTTTCTCGTTACTGTTCCAATGTTCAGACGGCCAAATGTGCTGCTAGGGGAGTGCAGAATAGACCAGCTGAAGTACCATCGTCCACCAATTGCATCAATCTCGTCCATAATTAATTATTATGCTAGGCAAATGATATAACATCAAAATTAGGGATGTCAAATAGGTTGGACTGAGCTAAATTTGAACAGATTAAAAGTCCGTTTGGATTGACTTAAAAAAATTGATAAAATTTTAAGCCAAAAAGCAAACTGTTCATTACCCAATTCAATTGAAACAGAGAAAATGTTTACGATTTCTTTTTAATAAGTAATATCCATAATCGAGATGTAAAATATTTATTATCGATCAGCTTTAATATTTTTAATTCGTACATGCAACTTTCACAAATTACGAATTAAATCTGAAATTAGGTCAACTTATTTTGTCACATACATCTTTCTGAAACTATGAATTTGAAATCAGGTCAAACTTATTAATTTAATGGAATCATTGGTGAGCATAATCTACAAGTATAACATTACTTCACCAGTACTCAAATGTCACTCTAATAAATGCAAGTTTTTTTTCTTTTCGAGGAGTAGAACTAGAAATGAATTCCAAAGAATATGCGTCGAGATTAGTACCTAATTAATACTCTCTCCGGTTCACAATAGGTAACCAGTTTCCTTTTTTATTTTTGGTCCAAAATAAGTGTCCACTTATGTAATCAAGAAAGAATTCAATTTATTTTTACAAAATAATCCCTATGTACATATCCCTAAAAAAATTTCTTACTCCTCACATTAAATGTTTAATTAGGGATAGTTTAGTCATAATATGTATTTTTGTATAGAATTTAGTATTTTCTTAATGAGCGTGCTTAAAGCAAATTGGTCACTTATTGTGAACAGGAGGGAGTATGATCTACATAACCGTTTCTTAATTCTTTTTTTAATATTTTTAAACGGTTAATTTACCAAGATTAATTGTGTAAAGTTTAAGCATGTTTTCTACAATTAAATATACTGCTCTAAGATTTTGTGCTAATGTTAGTGAAATTCTTAAATTGAGTTACTAATACTACAGGTCAACTTTCTTGTTTTTTTTTTCTTAATCTCATAAATCTGTTTCTTTTATTTATTTTTATTCCAAGAAAAACTTTTTTGCTATTCTGGGAATTTGATACTAGATGAATTTGCCCTAATATTAAACAGGTTAGGGCAATGGCAGTGACATTGGCGTATCTTATTTATGATTTGTATGTTGCCTTTTCGACAAGCAAGTGAAGATTGACAACTTCATTCATCATTTGGTGAGTGTTGTTGGACTTGTGGCTTCGCTTGCCTATGAATGGGTAAGTTAGATCATCCTTTTGTTTTAATTTTAATATTTGTTCTTGTTTTCTTAATTTTTCGTTTCACTATTTTTATTATCTTGCTGATATTACTGCTTGTTGATATTGTTTCTTTTTGTATTTTTTTCTTGAGTCGAGGATCTATCGTAAACAATCTCTCTACCTTCTCAAGGTAGAAACAAAGTATGCGTACACACTACTCTCCTCAGACTTCACTTGTGAGATTACACTGGGTTTTTGTTGCTTGTTGGGGAGCACTTGATAACTTTTCGGAGTACGGTGGCCAAGACCCAGATTGATTATCTACTTCTCCGGAAATGTGATAGAGGTTTATGCACGGATTGCTAGGTCATCCTGAGTGAGAATCTTACGACCCAGCATATGCATTTGATTACGGACTTAGAGATCAAGTGGACGAGGAAGAAGAGGGCTATGTATGGTATACCTAGGGTCAGGTGGGGTGCATTGACTAAGGACAAGGCCCAGTAGTTGGGGGAGAAGTTGCTGGTTATGGGGGCCTGGAGGAGTAGCGGGAACGCGAGTTGTATGTGGTTTATGACAGAAAATTGTATTATAAAGGCAGCGAGAGAGGTGCTAGGGGCCTCAAAAGGTTTTTCTAGTAGCCATAAAGGGGACTGGTGGTGGAACGAAGAGGTTCAAGGGAGAGTGGAAGCCAAGAAAACAGCATATTTGAAGCTAGTAGAGAGTATAGACGAGGGGCAAAAAAGTGCTAACAGGGAGGGGTATAACAAGGTTAGGAAGGAGGTGAAGTTGGCGGTTACTGCTCTTCTCGATTCACTCCAGTACGATGGACCGGGGGCTAAGCCCGTGTCGTTTAGTCGTTTATACGAAGAAATTGGGGATAAAGGCGGGGACAAGAATTTGTACAGGCTAGCGAAGGTGAGAGAGCGGAAGGCCCGGGATCTGGACCAAATGAGATGCATAAAAGACGAGGAAGGAAGAGTTTTACCTGAGAGGGAACATATTAGGCAGAGTTGGCACTCTTACTTCCATAGACTCTTGAATGAAGAGGGATATATAGGCATTGTGCTGGGGGAGTTGGAGTACTCAGAGCGGCACAGAGATTTTGGGTACTGTAGACACATACGAGTGGGGGGAGAGGAGTTTTAGGGGCTATGCACAGGATGATTAAGGGCAGAGCGACTGGGCCGGACGAGATCCCAGTGGAATTCTGAAAGAGCACGGGTAAGGAGGGCTTAGAATGGCTTGCTAGGTTGTTTAACGTCATTTTTAGGACGAAGAAGATGCCCGAAGAGTGGAGGCGGAGTACGACGATCCCGTTGTATACGAACAATGAGGATGTCTAAAACTGAAACAACTATAGGGATATCAAGTTGTTAAGCCATACGATGAAAGTGTGGGAGAGGGTGATTGAAGGGAGTTTGAGGAGGCATGTGTCCATTTTCGAAAACCAGTTTGGTTCATGCCGGGACGGTCGACTAGTGAGGCGATTCGCATTGTGACGAGATTGGTGGAGCAGTATAGGGCGATTAAGAAGGATTTGCATATGGTGTTCATTGACCTGGAGAAAGCCTATGACAAAGTCCCGAGAAAGGTTCTATGGAGATGTTTGGAGGCTAGAGGAGTGTCTGTAGCGTATATTAGAGTGACTTTGTACATGTATTATGGAGCTAAGACACGGGTTAGGACAGTAGGAGGAGAATCTGACTACTTTCTGGTTGATATGGGGTTGAATCAGGGATCAACACTTTGCCCGTTTTTGTTTTCTCTGGTGATGGATTCTTTGACGTGTCACATTCAAGGAGAGGCTCCTTGGTGTAAGGGTGGCTAACGGGCCGGGCCCGGGCCAAACGGGCTAAGCGGGCCGGGCTAAGCGGGCCGGGCTAAGCGGGCCCGGGCTATGCGGGCCTGGGTTATGCGGGCCCGGG
>MDKI01178513.1:0-18398 GCA_005239505.1 Nicotiana paniculata
GGTGAATTGGAGATGGAAACGGAGCTAAAGGGATGCAAATACATCAAAAAATACGCGAAAGGATACACCCGTGCGATAGCTCGGTGTTTGCCCCCTAAAGCCTGACCCTACCTGACGTTAGGGGGGCGTTTACCCCATAAGTCTAGGCAGCCCCTGGCGTTAGGAAGGCGTTAGAGCCCAAACGCCCAGGGTTCCCAGTTTGGCCAAATCCGAGTTTTGACGAGTTTAAGTGTTTCCCGGTTGAAATAGAAGTCTCCTACATGGTTAGGGTTCGACCTAAACATATAAATAGACACCAAACAACACAACTTGGAAAAAGACGAGGGAGATTCAGAAGGATTCAACAAGAAAACACCATAGAAGTGACAAACATTGATTTCTACATCTAGTATTCATTACTTTGTATTTCCATTATGCAATTTCTTTTAGTTTTGATTCTCAATAACATGAGTAGCTAAATTCTTTAGTCTAGGGTTTTGGTAGAACCCGTTGGGGATGAATTCATGGTGATATTAATATATTTTGGTTGATTAATCTCTTTTTGTTTAACTACGTTCTTATTGTAGTTGATTGAAAGAGCTCTCGATTAACTCTTCCTATTTATTATGTATATACTTGAGAGAGAGTGCATATTTAGGTAGTTTTTTTAACAACACCACTCCCGGATTATAGACGAAAGTCATAACCGAGGGTTTAGAGGTTAGGTTAGAGATAACGATACCTAGGGTGCAATCTAAAGTGAACTGTATTGCGATCTAGCTAGTGTAACTTGAAAGAGTGCATCTAGTAAATTATCATAATTACTTGAGAGAGATTTATGATAGTTAGAGCTTTCATGATTGATAGAGATAGCCAATTAAACTATAAGAAATATCTAAGGAAGAATTCACCAACGGGGGAAACCATAACCGTAGATCCTTCTTTATCATCGTTTACATTATATTGTTAGTTAATTGAAAGTTAATTATTATTGTTAGTAGACTTAGTTAAACAACACAAATTGATATTCAAAAATCTTGAGAAACTTGATTAAACAACAGATTAGTATTTTATAGATTCAATTGATACGTAAATTCCTTGTGGGATCGACTCTGGGCGTAATACCCCGGATTATATTTGCAACGCCCGCTTAGTCTTTACAAGACATAGTTGAGCTTGATCACATACCATGCATTAGAAACCATGTTTAGGTTGTTTGCTTCAGCATCTCTACTATACTCCTATTTAATTTAGAAATCATGTTCATAGCTAATAACTATAATAAAATATGTCGTAATGGTACTGCTTCTGCATTTGCATCTAGAAATCATGCTTCAGGACTCATAATCAATGTGTGCATAATCAGTATGTATACGGACGCGTAGGCAAACCTTAGGCCTAATACTCACTGAAACTAAAATCGACTGTTTTATGTCTTGCCTGTATTAAAAATGGTCTTTTCAAAATTAATCAGTCTTTTCTGAAAATCTTAGAGCCTTGTTGTTTGTCACTACTTTTACTCCTGCAACTGATGGATTTTCAAAACGATTCTCCTTTCCTGAAGTTCATGCAAATCATTCTGTTTTTCCTTTATCCTTGCTCTAGTATCAAATTACTGGTTCTTGAAATTGTGCACTCATTCTCCTTTTACTAAAACTTCTTTAAACTATTGGTTCTTGCCTTATTTCAAAGAAATTCACTCCTGTTGAAAATTACTCTGCTTTATTTAAAATCTCGCTTTACTTCTGATTACTGGTTTTCTAAAGTTATTCATCCCTTTTCTTAAAGAAAACTTCATCACTGTTAAATCCTGCGACTGTCTTTAAATTACTAGATTTCCAATCAATTCCTTTTCTCAAAGACTATTCTGTCCTTTTTAAATTCCCTGCTTTATCAGTCCTTTGTCAAACTTCTGAAACCTACTATTTTTCTAACTGTTTTATATCCTACCTTTGAGACCTTGTTTGTGTTTCAGACATGCTATTTATGTGTTTACCTGTCGAGGAATATGTGAGCCTTTTATCTACCCTTATGTGTTCCCATATTTTTAGTCCTAATTGTTTTATATGTCACTTAGAATTTTATCCTTTAAACCTAGGGGTTCAACCTAGTACTCACCTTGTAGGATTTAGTAGTCCTAAACACCCTCCAGGACTTATAGAATGGGACGTGTAATAGCACGCAATAAGCTTTCATGACCAACACACACTTCTTTAAATAACCTCTACGGGGTGGGAAGGGTAGAATACAGATATGATGACCGGTGCGCTAATACCACGTGTAGCCCCTCTTTGAGGAGTGATTACCGGGTATTGCATTTATGTGATCCGTATTACTTTAAAACCTAGGACAATTCTTTTCAAATGTTTTTACTCTAATGTTTTCCCAAAACCTTTAAATATTTTCATACTTGTTTGAAATCCCCTCTTATATGAACCTTACTTGTTATTTGTTTACTGTCCAAATTCACAAAACTTCTTGGTCGGGACCCACAGTTGTGGATCTTGAGGGGTGCCTGACACCTTCCCCTTAGGATAATTTCAAGCCCTTAGCCAATCTCTGGTGATGCAAACTATTTCATGAGTTATCTACTCTAGGTTCCCTAACGCATCACAGAATCGTTAGGTGGCGACTCTTCCTTAAACCTCTTCCTTTAAGGAGTTGTCCAGAATGTCATGAACCCAATCTCTCCGCACCTGACCCGTGCAAGGAAAAAGGGGGGCGCGACAGCATGTCGACTCTGCTGGGGATATTCCTTAGGCTTACACCATTACAGGTTGTCTTGTGATTTTGGACCTTTCAATTTTTGTTTAAATGTTTATGCCCTTTCCTATTCCCGTTATATGCTGTTAATTATTTAATTTCACAAGTATTTATTTTTCCTGAACATAACTGACGTCTCTTCATGTTTTCTTTGTAACTGCTTTCAATTATAACTGTCGTATTACCTTTCTTTACCGCTTTCCAATGTGAAAATACATACCTACTTGTTTAAATGTTATTTATTGCATATCATGCTCCGCATTCATATTCCACTCGTGCCAAAGAAAATCCTTTAGAAACGCTTACAATGAGTGGTTGCGCTATTCCAATATTACTAACCCTAAATTCGGAAAGGCGTATTTGCGGTAAAACTAGTCGATCAGCGGTGCAGTCGACAATTCCGTGCCTTCCCCCTTGAGTTGTCCGCTCAAGGGTACCGGTCTAAAACCCCATAGAAACCTTACTCTATTGTATGTTGCATGCATCATGGTCAAACCTAGCCAGGCTAACGTGTTGTCCGTGCAACAGCCTTTAAGATAGCCTTGTCAAAAGTCCATTGGGTTTCCCTGGAACCCAAACGGACGCCTTCACGTTCTGTGCATTTATTTGGAGAATTAAATGCTCATGCTAATTATTGATGTTAAATAGTCGAGTCTGGTGGGGGTAAGGGCCTAACCTGTATGTTTTGCAGAAATGAGTCACGAGGTCCCAGATTCGACATGGTCACCAATATCCACCCTAAACTACTAAACTGGTGGGAGGATCTTCACTCCATTGACAAAACAGTCGTCAAGAGGCTCTGTGATTGTGAAGAAGATCATCACAAACGACACGAGGCCAACACGAAGCTGGTAGAGGAATGGAAAGACATGGCCATCACCTCCACCCAGAGGCTAGCACACTTGGAGCGAGGCATAGTCGACTTAGAGGAGAAGTTCAGTAGGAGGATCGAGACCTGTCAAAAGACCAAGGGAGCCGAAGGAGGAATTCTAGCCAGGACCTACTTGCTGCTGGGACTCCGCGAGATGGGGACGCTGATCAAGGCAAGCAGAGATGCCGAGTCTGGGGAAGGTCCTTTTGGGACCAAGTAGTTAGGATTGTCTTTACTTTGCCTTCTGATGTAATAAGGCCCCTGGCAATTAGTGACACTTTATATTTTTCACATTCTTAGAGTCGTGTTGGATTTGTCTATTTTATTATCAATAAAATGAGGCATTTAGCATCTTAAATTCTCCAAATCAATTTGTCGCTAGGCCTACCTCGGGCACAAAGAGGTCCACAACTTAGGACACGCTTTACATCTCTGCCTTATGTGTTTAAAATACTGCAATATTTTATATGATCCTTACTAACTTCATTACTTTTTCATTTTTTGTTTTCTTTATTTATTATTCCCCTCCCCAAAGGTTGGTTCGTGCATTTTGGCATCATCTGCCTACCGCACAAGATCAAAGGGCCCTCCTTCTACTCCTCCTTCTAGTCCTCCCAAAGGAAAAGGCAAGGGTAAACCAAAATGGCAGAGGCAAGCGGCGTCAGAAAAGACAACAGGGAGGAACAGGTTGAGATCACTGATGGTCGGGGTATTCAGGTTCTGCAAGAGGGTATGTCTCCACTGGAGAAGAAGCTGCTGAAGTTCCAAGAGGAACTTGACCAAGTCAAGAATTTGGCTCACCTATCACTTTCCCTCAATGTTCCGCATGTCCACTTCCCAAATGCTGCAAACCCCACTTTACCACAAAACACTCCTAAAACAACCGAATCACCCCAAATACCAAGTCCCGCCAGCACAATGCAATTCTTGTCACCATAACACTCCACCTCTCCAGGAACAGACAAAAGACCACTTCCAGACTTACAATATCCCATTTATGTGGAAACCGTGGTTCATTCCACACCACATACCCCTGAGTCTGACGAGAAGGATAGGCTCATTAGGAATTTGGCCGAGGAACTCAAGAAGTTGACCAATCGAGTTCAGGGTGTCGAAGGAGTTAAAGGGATTGAGGGGCTGTACTATGAAGATCTTAGCATACAACCTGATGTCGAATTGTCCGAGGGGTACAAACCTCCTAAGTTCGAGATGTTCGATGGTACTGGTGATCCAAGAGTCCATTTGAGAACTTACTGCGACAAATTGGTTGGCGTGGGAAAAGATGAAAGAATCCGCATGAAACTCTTCATGAGGAGTTTGAAAGGAGATGCACTGTCCTGGTACATCGGCCAGGATCCAAAGAAATGGACTAATTGGGTAAGCATGGCAACAGACTTCATGGATCGATTCAGGTTCAACACGGAGAATGCTCCGGATGTATTCTACATCTAGAATTTGAAGAAGAAGCCAATGGAGACCTTTCGCGAGTATGCTACTCGTTGGAGGTCAGAAGCTGCCAAGGTTAGGCCAGCCTTAGAAGAGGAACAAATGAAGAAATTCTTTGTACGAGCTCAGGATCCTCAATATTACGAGCGACTGATGATGGTCGAAGGTCACAAGTTCTCTGACATCATCAAATTGGGAGAGCGAATCGAAGAAGGCATCAAAAGCGGTATGGTTACCAACTTTGAAGCTTTACATGCTACTAATAAAGCTCTACAGTCTGGTGGTGTGTCCAGAAAGAAGGATGTGGGAGACGTGATGGTTGCACAACAAGCCAGGTCCCCGCCCAAATACGAAGTATATCCAACACCCTCATTCACATACCAACCAACTCCAAGTTACCAAGCACCTTCACCTCAATACCAAGATCTACCACCCACATATCAGCCTACCTTGCCCAGATACTCCCAACCAGCCCCTGTTTACAACGCCTACAATTCCCAACCTTCTCACTACTGATCACCACCTACTCGCCAAAACTTCCCAAGACCTCACCCTAACTTCGATCGTCGCCCTCTAAAATAGTATACTGCCATAGCCGAGCCCATTGATCAACTATATGAAAGACTCAAAGCCGCCGGTTACGTCACACCCATTCCTGCTGCCACCCCTAAGAACCCTTCTCAGTAGATCAACCCAAACAAATCCTGTGCCTACCACCCAGACATGAAAGGACACACCATCGAGGAATGTCATTCCTTGAAAGACAAGATACAAACCCTCATAGACAACAAGATCATTGTAGTCAAGAACCGTGCTCCTAATGTTCGCAATAATTCGTTGCCGGACCATAAAGGTGGTGTCCATATGATTGAAGTAGAGAATGATTGGGATCCTGAGGGATCAATTGGGCTGATTGCAGAGGGTGATCTGAAGAAGCCCGCAATTACTCTCAACCCAATTGTGGTTCAGATGTAGCCATCCGGGGATGCTGAGGTAAACATGTCCATTCCACTCGAGTTTGAATCGAGACCGCCCGCAAAGGAAAAATCCCCAGTGCCGATCGAAGTTGAGTTTGTACGGCCACTCGAAGTAGTAGTCCGGCCGCCTATAACATATACTCCGGTAGGAATGAGGATGACCACACCTATTCCAGTGTCAATGTCAACAACGCCACCCTTTTACTCAAATGCCATCCCATGGGACTTCACAACTGAAGCAAGGAGAAAGGGTAAAAGCAAGTCTGAGGAAGCCATTACTGCACAGGGTATGACCAAAACTAGCAGATTTTACACCCCTGAACATTTGGCTGAATCTAGCAAGCAGGCCGCCAACCGTCCTTCCACCATTGAGACAGGTTCAGACAATCATTGGAGAAAGATCCAAGCCAAAGAGTACTCAATCCTCGACCAGTTGAACAAGACACCAGCCCAGATATCTATCCTCTCTCTATTACAGAATTCTGAGACGCACAGAAGCGCTTTGCTGAGAGTGCTGAGTGAGGCATACGTATCAGACAATATCACTAGCGGGGAGATAGCAAACATGGTGGGCCAGGTTCTGGAAAACCACAAGATTACTTTCCATGAAGACGGTTAGGGCATAATATAGCACTGTATATCACTGTGCAATGTGAGGATCACTTCATTACAAGGATCTTAATTGATGGGGGTTCCAGCCTCAACATTTGTCCGCTGATCACACTCAAGAAATGTGCAAAAGTATGCATGATATAAAAGAAGGAGAGATCAATGTAAAGGCCTTCGATGGTTCACAGAGGTCCACTATGGGAGAAATCACCTTGTGCTTACAGATGGGACCAACATGGTTCAATGTAGACTTCCAGGTGATAGACGTGCCCGCATCCTACAACTTGTTGTTAGGTCGACCTTGGATACACACTGCTGGGGCCGTGGAATCAACCCTACATCAAGCGTTGAAGTTTGAATGGAATCGTCAAGAGGTAGTCATTCATGGCGACGGTAGCAACCATATCTACGGTCGCCAGACTTTTTTGGTCACTGAGGGGAGAAGGAAGCTGGATGGAGAAATCTACCACAACATTGAACGAGTTAACGCCATTGATAAGGATAAATGGTAGGATAGTAAGATCGAGAGCATCTTGAACTGGAAAGAATACGAGTCACGCAAAGGGCTCGGTAAAAATCTTTAGGGAATAAAGAGGCCAATAACACTCAAGAAGCACGGTACCTCTTTCGGGCTAGGGTATGAGTACACTTGGAAGGAATTCAAGGACTGGTCGCCACCATGGCGCAATCCCTACTACTCATTGGAGCAGCCAATACCTCACTTAGAACAAACTTTCCAGCAAGCTGATATCATCTACGGTACGGACGAAGAGGAAGCGTTAGCGGCAATGAGGGATTTGTCTAACTTGGACGAGACTGAGGTTGTCAACCTGGGAAACGCAAAGAACGTCAAAGAAACACGCATCAGCATTCATCTATCACCATTAGAAAAGGAGGAATATACAGAGTTTTTAAGAGAATATGAGGACATATTCGCCTGGTCCTATGATGACATGACTGGCCTCAGTACATCTATTATGGACCACAAGTTGCCAACCGATCCGACATGCCCACCAGTGAAGCAAAAGCTCGGGAAGTTCAAACCAGACATGAGCTTGAAAATCAAAGAAGAGGTCACCAAGCAGATCTACGCTAGGGTTCTTCGGGTAGTTGAATACCCGACATGGTTAGCCAACATCATGCCTGTGCCAAAGAAAGATGGGAAGGTTAGAGTCTGTGTTGACTACCGGGATCTCAACCGGGCCAGTCTCGACTTCCCTTTGCCAAATATACACATCCTGATTGACAACTGCGCCAAGCATGAGCTGCAGTCCTTTGTAGATTGTTTCACTAGCTACCATCAAATTTGGATGGACGAGGAAGATGCTGAGAAAACGGCATTCGTTACGCCATGGGGAGTGTATTTTTACAAGATGATGCCATTCGGTCTGAAGAATGCAGGGGCCACCTACATGAGGGACATGAATACTATATTTCACGATATGATTCATAAGGAGATCGAAGTATATGTGGACGACATCATCATAAAATCAAGGAAAGCCACTGACCATATGGAAGATCTGAGGAAGTTCTCAACAGGTTAAGGAAGTACAATTTGAAACTTAACCCTGCGAAGTGTGCATTCGCGGTTCCTGCTGGCAAGTTACTAGGGTTCATCGTCAGTTGCCGAGGAATAGAACTGGATCCATCAAAGTTCAAAGCCATCCAAAAAATTTCGCCACCGAAGAACAAGAAGGATGTTATGAGTTTCCTGGGAGGCGCAATTACATCAGCCGGTTCATAGCCCCGTCTACCATCATTTGTGAACCAATTTTCAAGATGTTGAAAAAGGATGTTGCAACCAAATGGACTGATGATTGTCAAAAGGCCTTCGATAGAATCAAGGAGTACCTCTCAACACCACCAGTCCTGGTACCGCCCGAGCCAGGTAGACCTCTGTTACTCTACCTTGCTGTGTTAGATGGAGCTTTCAGTTGCATTCTTGGGCAACATGACGAAACAGGAAGGAAAGAGCAGGCCATTTACTATCTTAGCAAGAAATTCACTCCATATGAAGCCCCTAATCTTTATTGGAACGCACTTACTTTGCTCTAATTTGGGTCGCACAAAAGTTGAGACACTATTTCTGTGCATATACAACGTACCTCATATCAAGGATGGATCCGTTGAAATACATCTTTCAGAAGCCCATGCCCACTGGCAAACTGGCCAAATGGCAAATCCTGTTAAGTGAGTTCGACATTATTTATGTGAATCAGAAGACGGTCAAGGGACAAGCATTAGCAGATCATCTCGCTGAAAATCCTGTGGACGAGAAATACGAACCATTAAAAATTTATTTTCCCGATGAAGAAGTGTCATTCGTAGGAGAGGACATTGCAGAATCCTACGATGGTTGGAGGATGTTCTTTGATGGGGCCGCAAACTTCAAAGGCGTAGGTATTGGGGCAGTCTTAATATTAGAAACCAGTCAACACTATCCAGTATCCACCTAACTCAGGTTCCCCTGCACCAACAACATGGCTGAATATGAGGCCTGCATCTTGGGGCTAAACTTGGCCATCGACATGAACGTTCATGAGTTATTAGTGATTGGTGATTCAGACCTATTGATACACTAGGTACAAGGAGAATGGGCGACCAATAATTCCAAGATACTGCCATATCTACATCGTGTATAGGAGTTGAGAAAGAGGTTCACAAAGATAGAGTTCTAGCACATCCCAGAATCCAGAATGAGTTCGCTGATGCATTGGCTACCTTGTCATCTATGATCCAGCATCCAGACAAAAATTTCATCGATCCCATCCAAGTGAGGATCCATAATCAACTGGCCTACTGCACCCATGTTGAAGAAGAAGAAGACGAAAAGCCTTGGTTTCATGATATCAAGGAGTACTTGGCAAGGGAGAATATCCAGAACTTGCAAACGATACTCAGAAATGCACACTTCGAAGGTTGTCAAACAATTTCTTTCACAGCGGAGGAATATCGTATAGGGGGACTCCTGATTTGGGTTTACTAAGGTGTGTCGAAGCAAAATAAGCAACAAAACTATTGGAGGAGATACATGCTGGTACATACGATCCTCATATGAATGGGTTTGTTCTAGCAAAGAAGATACTTCGAGTCGGTTATTTCTGGATGACCATGGAAACAGATTGCATTTAGTATGTCCGGAAAGTGCCACCATTGTCGGATACATGGGGATATGATAAAGGTACCTTCGAGTGAGCTTAATGCAACAAGTTCATCATGGCCGTTCACCGCCTCGGGCATGGATGTTATTGGACCAATCAAGCATGCCGCCTCCAACAGACACAAGTTTATTCTAGTTTCCATTGATTACTTTACCAAATGGGTCAAAGAAGCCTCTTACAAATCAGTTACTAAGAAAGTCGTGGCCGACTTTGTCCGTGACCGCATAATTTGTCGATTCGGAGTTCTAGAGTCAATCATTACCGACAATGGTTCCAACCTCAACAGTGACCTGATGAGAGCCATGTGTGAAAACCTTCAAGGTCAAACACAAGAATTCCACAGCATACAAACCTTAGATGAATGGAGCCGTTGAGGCAGCCAACAAGAATATCAAGAAGATATTGAGAAAGATGATAGAGAAGCACAAGCAATGGCATGAGAAGCTGTCATTCGCCTTACTGGGATACCGCACCACAGTCTGTACATCAACTGGGGCGAATCCTTACATGCTAGTTTATGGTATAGAAGTCGTTATTCCTGCCGAGGTCGAAATTCCATCCCTGAGAATCATACAAGAAGTCGAACTCAGCGATGTAGAGTGGGTACGAAGCCGTTATGAGCAATTGGCCCTCATAGATGGAAAAAGAATTAACGCAGTTTGTCATGGTCAGCTATATCATAACAGAATGACCAGAGCCTTCAACAAGAAAGTCAAGCCGAGACGATTCACATCAGGGCAGCTAGTGTTAAAGAAGATCTTTCATTACCAAGACAAAGAAAAAAGGGAAATTCTCTCCCAATTGGCAAGGCCCGTACATGGTTCACCGAGTGTTGACAGGAGGAGCACTCATACTTGCAGAAATGGATGGAGAAATTTGGCCAAAACCAATCAACTAAGATGCAGTCAAGCGCTACTATGTGTAACTTTCATGCTTTTATCAAATGTTGTAAATTGAACTACGCATGACCTGATTCCCATTTAAAAGGGGATACTTAGGAAGCCCTATGGGTTCGGTCACATTTTAATAAGAAATTCATTTCCCCCACGAATGGAAACTGGGGTAGAATTTTGAGGAGGGACCTCAAAATTCCGAAGCAAATGCAGACAAGCACCACACAAGCAACAATCAGAAGCATTCAGCCATCAAACTGGGGCAAAATGTTGAAGAGGACCCTCAAAATTCCATAGCAAGAGAGGTTGTAATGCCTTGAACCGCGTCGTGGTCGTCGGTTCATCCAAAGAAATTACTTTAAGTTATATGTTGTATTTTTATAAAACCATGCATATTTGCTTTCTCAAAACAGCTTGTTTAGCAACGCTACTCCTGTGATATGAACAATAAGTCCCCGTTATCAAGCAGACAGGCCGAGCCGAGCCAGCAGGAATGCGAACTAACCTTCCCCTTTACAGAACTCAAAATTTTTCTTTGGGTGCAGGCATCAAGACGGTGAAAGCCCAGAACACATTACTATCTTCGCAAGATGCATATTTCTGAAGGACACACTCTCAAACTCGTCGCACATGCTGACGCCTACTATCATCACAAACAACGCTTATTCACCACAATCGTATCGCCGCAGTTTATCAATCAGCTAACAAATCTTACTGCATTTTATTTCCTGCATCACATAAGGCTACCATTTTGCCTTCCGAGGTTCTATGCTACCTCCCCTGCATTCTATTTCTTGCATCGCATAAGGCTACCATTATGCCTTCCAAGGTTCTACGCTACCTCCCCGCATTCTATTTCCTGCATCACATAAGGCTACCATTCTGCCTTCTGAGGTTCTATGCTACCTCCCCTGCATTTTATTTCCTACACTGGATAACGCTACCATTCTGCCTTCCGAGGTTCTATGCTACCTCCCCTGCATTCTATTTCCTGCATCGCATAAGGCTACCATTCTGCCTTCCGAGGTTCTACGCTACCTCCCCTGCATTTTATTTCCTGCACTGCATAAGGCTACCATTCTGCCTTCCGAGGTTCTACGCTACCTCCCCTGTATTTTATTTCCTGCATTGCATAAGGCTACCAATCTGCCTTCCAAGGTTTTACGCTACCTCCCCTGTTTTTTATTTCATTGCATAAAACTCCTATCTACCTCTTCAAAGCAACCACCTTTCATGACGTTACTTATTTATGTTTCTCTCGGGCTAAGCTCTGCCCCTTTTTTCTTTCGCAAAACTAAACTTTGTCTTGTTAGCATGATACCACTGTATTCTTCATGGGCTGAAATATCGCCAACTTGTCCAAAGGCGTCATCGTTCGGAGGCACCATCTTCATGGCCTAAGAACATCATTTCATGGACTGAGGATCTCTTTTATTCAACTTGCATATCATTATTCAAAGGCACCCTGGATCGGAGGCACCATCCTCATGGCCCGAGAACGTCATTTCATAGCCTGCGAATCCCGCACCAAACGATTCATGGCTCAGAACATCATGGTCTAAGGACAATCATCCTCAATTGTCCCGAGACAACATTCATAGTCCAACGGGAACTTGCATCATGTTTATATTATGCACGATATATTCTTGTTATTTATTTGTAGGTAATCCGGCCGGGACAGCCAACCACTCTAGTTCTCCGATACAACCCCGTAAAACCTTCCTACTTTACCTTACCTCGCACTTTGCATCCGTTCTTGTGAAGCATCACCGATATATTTTCCTGACGATTCCGGAACTACATACGACATGATTCCTGTAAAACCAGGGATATGTAGGCAGCACAGAAGCCAAAGTGCGGCCTAATTCCATCCCACAGTTTCATTTCGGTCAAAATTGGCCATCATAACTTTACCCGACAACTCTTTCATCCTTCCCGAGTAAAAAGGGACAGTTGTTGATACCCAATTTTTCCTCAAAATTATTTTCAAATTTGCATATAAACCTTCAAAATCACTTTTATAATGATTGGCATTTTTCCATGAATTTTTCATTTTTTATCAAATTTTTTCCCATTTATCTTATATTTTTATTCAATAATTATTCACAAATTATATTATAAGTAATTTCAAAATATTTTCCAACTCAACATCTTGTTTTAATCCTATTTTACCCCCATTAGGATTTGATTATTTCCCAAATTAGCCAATATTAGCATTATTTAGCTAATTTTAACATTTTTTGCAATAATAGCACAAGTGTACACTTATATCATTTTAAAATCTATAACTTATCATTTTTATATTTTATACTAGTTAATCATCTCAATCTCATTTATTTGGTCTTAATTCCATTTTACACAATTATTAGTTATTTTAATTAATTAATTATCCTATTTAATTGGGTATTTAACATTTAGCCAATTTTTATTAAAATTCTAGCCAATCTTTAACCCCAACCCACCTGATCATAACCAGCCTAACTACCCAGACCAAATCCTAAACTCTACCCGGCCCAACCCCTCAAATTATCTGAGCCGTGATCAAAATAGATCAACGACCCAGAATTTAATTTCCTAAATTAACTCAACTACCCCCCCCCTCCCCGGTCTCATTCCTTCGAGACTCTTCATCTATCTACTCATCTCTCTCTCTCTCTAGTCTCTTCGAGAGACTTCTGTCTCTTCATGTTCCGATGAACTTTCCGTCTTCTCTGGCCGTACCCTTGCCGGAGACCTTGAAGCCCTCATCCCCTTGCCTCTCATGGCTCTCTTGTGACCGGTAATGGCATCCCTCGAAGGGCAAGAACTCGTCTGCTCAAACCCCTAGTGTCCCTTGTGCACTTCAAGCCTTCAAAAGCTTAACTTTGAGAAAGGTTATGACCTCTGAGGCTCGAGTTAATGCTGCTCGAGGTTCTTTTTATCTTCTCTGAGGTTTTCTGGAAAACCCTAATATGTGAAACTTCCTATTTTCTTAGATCTACACTAGATTCAGGCTTATTACTAGTATTATTGCACATTTCTCAAAGGTTTTCCGCTTTTAGGCAAGTTTTTCACTTAGGGTTTTTGAAACTTTTCTTCAAACAATTTCTCAAAGTTCAAGTGATTTTTCTCATGTGCTTAAGCGTTTTATCACTTTTAATCAAGATCTAATATGTTAAAATTTTAGTTTTAGCACTATATTCTAACTCTGAGTATGTCTGTATTGATTTGTTCCTCCGAGTTGTATGTATGTTTGTTTCCCATGAGTAATCCATGATTATTTGTTATTATTACTTTGCTATGATGTTGGTCTTTGATTCCATTGCTTCTTGCCTAATGTGTGTTTATCCCGTTTAAATCAGTGCTTATTGTGACATTTTTTGAATCCCTGAATGACTATGAGTAATACCATGTTGATTCCCAATATTTCCTTAAATACATAAGGCTTTTCCCGAATTGGTACTAATTTAGGATCCCTAATCTCTTGTGATTGATACCCCTTTACTGATTTCCAACCTCTGAATTATTTCATGCCTTATTGTGTGGTCGATTACAATGTTTACTGATTCTTGACATTGTTTCCTTAATTAAAACTTCTGAGCCTAGTCCCAGTTACTTACTCCGTGCTTTCCATGTTCAAATTGTTTCCTTGATTATTGTACTCCTACCACGTGAATTCTTTCCTTATTTTGCTACCTCATCTCTGTCGTTTGAAATTACTCTCTTAATTAAGGGAAGACTTCTGATTTTTACTTTACTGATTCTGAGTTGTTATAATTACTGAACTAAATTGATTCATTCCTTATTAAGCATGTACTGATTCTTCTTGACTTATATATTATTGATTCTTACCGTTTGAATTAATTCCCTTAACCTAAGGGAGTACTTTCCTTAATTTCCTTATTAATTGATTCCGAGCTCCTTAATTAACTATGCTGCTGTGATTTTTGCCTTATTCGACTACTTGCTTTTCAACTATATATACTCATGCTCTTTCATTGAACAAGAAACGAACATCAACAGTGTTCTAAGCTTTCTCTTACATACACTGACTTGTGTTAGAACTCTCTCTTTCTTACAAAAGTTCTCTGCTCTACTACTCTTCCTTGCTCTTGGTTACTGTTAGCCGGCTATAAGCCAAGGCTAACCATTGTGCTCTTGTCTTTCTCTCTCACTCTGCTTGCTTTCCTCTTCACTGGTATGCCTTATTTTAAATTTTAAGCTTCATCAACAACATGATTCTATACTTGTTTCAGTTCTTATTGTTCTTAGTCTGTTTTTACTTATGGTTCTTCTGTGAAACTTGCAACTAGAAGACATCCTCAGTATGCTATTATCTCTCTTGTAGTGTGTGTTTTGGGCATATCTATTAGCTGTTTTCATGATTGTGTTGTACCCCCAATCCCTTGACCCTCTCTATGTGACTCCTTATGTCTGTGTGGCTATGTCAGGGCAAACAATCTCTGAACATGTCTAAGCCATTCCAATATCCCTACTGGGCTGTTTATAGTTATATGTTTTACATGTCCCCACTCCCACTGCTCCTTGCTTGTAGTAGTTGAACTTGTGTGATTCTGTGTGTGCACTTTTTAAGGTTATTCTAGACTGTTACTTATCACTCTCTTTTCCAAACATTTTTTTATCAAGCAAACTCTCTGGTTTATGAAATGTTTCAAATAAATCTCTTTCAAAACTCTTTCTTTTCTTTTCAACATCACTTCTGGCAATTCACGTTAATCCTAGAGATCTAGGTTCCACCCCCTCAGTGTAAGCGTTGCTTAGGGAACCCCTGAGTTTCCTCTGAACTTTTATGTATTGAGGCTGGTAATTCCACACTGCACTTGTTCAACTTTGGTAATTATATCTGGGTGCTGGTATTGGCCAGGGACCCCACGAGGGCCCTAGGGAGATTTACCGTACCCAGACTATGTAACGCTGTGAAACTCGAAGGAATTAAGGTGAGGAGATATGGGCCTGATTGAAGGCTCTCTATAGAAGTAGCTTCTTATTTTCCTTCAGTTCTGTAATTCCTTTATTTGGCTTGTAATAACCTTTAAATGAATGCTTGGGATAGGATACTGAATATGGGAGGGGATTATGCATGTTTAATATAGTTATGGGTAGAAATCATGATCATAGGATTTACTTTACCTATGTGTGCAATAGTATCATGTTTAGGACATGCATACCATGCATTAGAAACCATGTTTAGGTTGTTTGCTTCAGCATCTCTACTATACTCCTATTTACTTTAGAAATTATGTTCATAGCTAATAACTATAATAAAATATGTCGTAATGATATTGCTTCTGCATTTGCATCTAGAAATCATGCTTCAGGACTCATAATCAATGTGTGCATAATCAGTATGTATACGAACGCCTAGGCAAACCTTAGGCCTAATACTCACTAAAACTAAAATCGACTGTTTTATGTCTTGCCTGTATTAAAAATGGTCTTTTTAAAATTAATCAGTCTCATCTGAAAATCTTAGAACCTTGTTGTTTGTCACTACTTTTACTCCTGCAACTGATGGATTTTCAAAACGATTCTCCTTTCCTGAAGTTCATGCAAATCATTCTGTTTTTAAATTACTGGTTCTTGAAATTGCGCACTCATTCTCCTTTTACTAAAACTCCTTTAAACTACTGGTTCTTGCCTTATTTCAAAGAAAGTCACTCCTGTTGAAAATTACTCTGCTTTATTTAAAATCTCGCTTTACTTCTGATTACTAGTTTTCTAAAGTTATTCATCCATTTTCTTACTGAAAACTTCATCACTGTTAAATCCTGCGACTGCCTTTAAATTACTGGATTTCCAATCAATTCTTTTTCTCAACGACTATTCTGTCCTTTTTAAATTTCCTGCTTTATCAGTCCTTTGTCAAACTTCTGAAATCTATTGTTTTCCAACTGTTTTAAATCCTGCCTTTGAGACCTTGGTTGTGTTTGAGACGTGCTATTTATGTGTTTACCTGTGGAGGAATCTGTGAGCCTTTTATATGCCCTTATGTGTTCCCATATTTGCAGTCCTAATTGTTTTATATGTCGCTTAGAATTTTATCCTTTATACCTATGGGTTCAACCTAGTACTCACCTTGTAGTATTTAGTAGTCCTAAACACCCTCCAGGACTTATAGAATGGGACGGGTAATAGCACACAATAAACTTTCGTGACCAACACGCGCTTCTTTAAATAACCTTTACAAGGTGGGAAGGGTAGAATACGTATATGATGACCGGTGCGCTAATACCACGTGTAGCCCCTCTTCGAGGAGTGATTATCGGGTATTGCATTGATGTGATCCGTATTACTTTCAAACCTAGGACAATTCTTTTCAAATGTTTTTACTCTAATGTTTTCCCAAAACCTTTAAAGATTTTCATACTTGTTTGAAATCCTCTCTTATATGAACCTTACTTGCTATTTGTTTACTATCCAAATTCACAAAACTTCTTGACCGGGACCCACAGTTGTGGATCTTGAGGGGTGCCTGACACCTTCCCTTAGGATAATTTCAAGCCCTTACCCAATCTCTGGTGATGCAAACTAGTTCATGAGTTATCTACTCTAGGTGCCCTAATGCACCACAAAATCGTTAGGTGGCGACTCTTCCTTTAAGGAGTTGTCCAGAATGTCATGAACCCGATCTCTCCGCACCTGAACCGTGCGAGAAAAAAGGGGGGCGCGACAACCCTTGCTTGAGCTATCTCTTCAGTTAGGTCGGAACCTCTAGCATGGAACTCTTTAAGGGTCTCCCTCCGAGATTGGCACCTGGCCAAGTCATTGCTTCATTTTTCTCAGTCGACAGCTTCCCTTAGCTCCGTTTGAGCAGTTTCGGTGTCCCTCAAATACACGGCAACAATTTTATCGGTCGTGATCTGTGCTTCTTGACCTCGGCCCTGGATTCAGCAACCTCAACCTCGATCTTGGCAAGTTTGGCCACGAGCTCGACAATCTTTTGAGCCTGGGCCATACCGCTCTCTTTGACACCTCGGAGCTGGGTCTCGACCGATGCTAGTTTGGCTATTGCAGCTTCCTTCCCCATAGCAACGCGGTCCATCTTTTCCTTCCACTGGTTGCATTCAGCATTAACCTGATTGACCTCACCTAGAAGCTGCCCCATCATATCCATCTTTTTCTGCAGCTGTGACATCGAAGTATTAGCTTCCACAGGTGGGACGAGAAGCCCATACTCTATCAAAATGATAGTTACATGCTTGTATAGCTCAGCTTCATACTCTCGAGCCTTGGCTAACTCTACTCAAAGGCCTTTGATCTCCTCCTCCTTTTGACTACAAAGATGCCTCAGGGCCTTCCCTTTACCCAAGGACTTATTCAGCTCGGCCATGCACTGGCTCAGGTCGGCCTTAAAATTGGTAAAGGCCTACACAGGAAAAAGGTTATCAACTAAGGTAAGTCGAGGAAAGGGAAATTACAACGTTAAGAATTAGTGCTTACTTTGGAGAAGAGACATTGGGCCTCTTCGAAGGTGGAAGATGCATCGATAAGGTCGGCATCATCAACCCCAGTGAAGCAATCCTGGAAAGGATCGTTCTCACCAGGGACTCCGCTCAAATCAGGCATTCTCAAGGCCCGAGATTCCCTTGGAGTAAGCTGGTAATGATGGAGAGTGACCCATCGTCATGGCCCCGGGTGTGAACAACTAATTTTTTACCACACCCAAATTCTATACTATTTTGCTGTAAATATTAATTCT
>ML366549.1:0-36019 GCA_005239505.1 Nicotiana paniculata
CCCCGGATTATATTTGCAACGCCCGCTTAGTCTTTTATTAGACATAGTTGAGCGTGATCAGTTTTGCATACCACTCTGTTTACTTCTTCACCTCTGTGTATCACGTTGACGGTTCATTTTGGAGATGGAGGTTTTGGGGGCTCCTGCATGTTCTTCATGTATGCCTGTTTACCTTTTCACTGAATAATTCTGTCAAATAGACTTGTTTCAATAATTGTTCTACCTCACCTTGCAAAAAACTGCAATCTGCAGTTCTGTGTCCATGACCATTATGGAATTCACACCAGAGATCTGGGTTCCTCTTATTCGGATTCGAGCTCATCTCTTTGGGCCATCGAACCTTATCACCCAAATTTCTTAACACTGAAATTAGTTCGAAGATACTTACATTAAAGGTATGATCCCCAATTCCCGCATTACCTCTAGGTCGTTGATCTTGATCCCTTCTGGATCTAGATGAGGACGAACTCGCATCTCTTCTTGTTGGTCCATAATCTGACCTGGTGTTTTCGAACCTGGGACGAGTTTCATGTCCCGATGGTCCCAAGTAAGGATCGTACCTATTTTTACCTGATCTCCTGTCTGATTCTGAACGTCTGGATCCTGTATAATCTTCCTCTTTCGGACGAGCAATGGTATCTTCTTCTATTTGAAGTTTAGTATTATACCTGTTATAAACATCGTTCCACGTTGTAGCTAGGAATTCTCTCAAGCTTTCCTTGATTCTTCTCATGGTTGCTGAGCTTTTATCATTTAGATTACTTGCGAATGCCATGGCTGCCCAATTATCAGGCACCCTTGGTAGTTGCATTCTTTCTCATTGAAACCTGTTTACATATTCACGAAGTAGTTTTGTGTCTCCTTGTTTTATTTTAAAGATGTCCTCCATCCTTTTCTCGACTTTTTGTGCACCGGAGTGTGCCTTTATGAAAGAATCTCCAAGCTCAGCAAAAGAATCAATAGAGTTTTCAGGGAGAAGAGAATACTAGGTTAGCTCCCCTTTGGTAAGTGTTTCTCCAAATTTTTTAACTAGGACCGACTCAATTTCTTGTTTTGTTAAGTCGTTGCCCTTCACTCCGGTGGTAAAAGCAGTTACATGGTATCGTGGATCGGTTTTCCCGTCATATTTAGGTACGTCAGGCATTTTAAACTTCTTTGGAATGGGTACGGGTGATGCGCTTGGTTTCCAAGGTTGTTGAGAATATCTATCAACGCCAATGCCTTTGATAACAGGTGGTACTCCATGAATTTGCTCGATTCGATCGTTTTGTTCCTTCACCTGTTTCAGCAAAGTTAGTAATAAATTCTGTAATTCAGAGTTATTAGACAAACCTGGTCTCGCTTCGAGAAATTCATTAGGAGTATCTCCCCTTCCGGAGTTTGCCAACCCATATTGAGGATTTTCCATGGGGGTGGTATTATTGGGGGGTGGTGTCGGTGGTGCAGGTAACGCTGCCAGTAATCCCCTCGCAAATTCTTGCAAAGCTTGGCTCACATACTCTGCAATCATTTGCTTTACCCGATCTTGTTCCACCGTTTGATCATTATTATCATTGTTGTTATTGGATCTTTCTGGGGATTGTTCCCTTGAACCACGTGGGGTTCCTGAAGGCGATGGAACTGGAGTTCCATTCCTTTGTTGGTTGTTGTCGTTGGAGTTCGAAATAGTTCAGAGGATATCCCTTGAAAGGCAAACAAAGATTATCAGATTTCAGGTAATGGAACCAATTTGTTTAACCATAGAATTAGATCCTTTGACCAAAGCTATTTTTAGGATGAACACGGGTTTCTGATAACCAAGGCAAGACTGATTGTAAGTAATAAAGAAAAATCAATGAGATGTACGAAAAGTAAAGTGTATTGCAATAGTAGTTCGGATGTCCCTTTACAGGTTATATTTTACTCCCTTATATAGGGAATTTCCTAATATAATGTCTGCCTTTTTCAGTGAGTGAGCATTAATGACTAATTATGATATTAATGTAACGTTACAATGAGTAACCGCAACTGTTGCATGAATGTTGTGTAATGTGTGGATCACTAATTGAAGATCTCTGAATCTGCCCTTTGTTCCGCCCAGATACATTTTGACCGTGTCTCTTCATCTTCTCAATTAGGTTGAGACTTCCGTAGCTAATTAACCCGTGGGTGTGATTTGCCGTGCCTCTTTGCCTCATACCTCTTCATAGAGTCCCGTCCAGCTATCGTGTCTTCATTTCTCCACGTAGACTGCTGAGTCATCAAGATTTATTACACGTGTGGAGCTCTTTTTTACCAATACGCGGATGCGTTAGCTAATCTTGCAGCAGTTACAGATGTAACGAATAAAGACAATGCGATTGTGATACATTTATTTCATTCAGCAATTGACCAGAACAAGAATGAGGTAACATTTAATAATCTAACCTGGGATTGGAAAAACGAAATTGTAATTTTTTTGCAGAATGGTACCGTGCCTAAAGATAAGAAAGAAGCTCAAGCAATTCGCCGAAAAGTTGCACGGTACTGTCTAGTTCGTGACACTCTGTATCGTAAAATGTTTGGAGGTCCCCTAGAAAGGTGCCTTGGACCAAACCAAACTAAGTACGTGATGAAAGAAGTACACGAAGGACATTGTAGGAACCACACAGGTGCAAGATCCTTAGTCAAAAACCCTAATCAGAGTAGGGTACTATTGGCCTAAGATGGAAGAAGACACTGAAAATTTCGTAGTCAAATGCGATAAATGTCAGCGATATGCTAACAATATGCATCGGCCCACAGAATTACTACACCCGGTTGTATCATATTGACTATTTATGAAATGGGGAATGGATATAATAGGACCTCTACCCAAGCTAGAGGAAAGGTACGATTTTTACTTGTATTAACAGATTATTTCTCAAAATGGGTAGAGGCCGATGCTTTTAAACAGGTTTGAGAAAAATAAGTAAAAAGTTTCATATGGAAAAACATCATATGTCGTTTTGGTGTACCAAAGGAAATTGTATGTGACAATGGCCCCCAATTCATAGGCTCTCAAACCACGGAATTGTTCCAAAGCTGGCAAATCAAACAAATCACTTCTTCACCATATCATCTTGTGGCTAACGGGCAAGCTGAGTCAACAAATAAAATCATTGTTAACAATCTTAAGAAACGATTGGAAAAAGCTAAGGGAAATTGGCCTGAAGAATTACCGGCAGTATTATGGGCTTATAGAACTACTGCAAAGACAGCCACGGGAGAAACCCCATTCGCGCTTGTTTACGGCTCAAAAGCTCTAATACCAGTGGAAATTGGTGAACCAAGCATGAGATTCACAATAGCAAACAGAAGAAACAAACAATGACGAGTTGAGAACAAATCTGGATTTACTCGAGCAAAGGAGAGAAACTGCTTTAATACACATGGCAGCTCAAAAACAAATCATAGAGCAATATTACAACAGAAAAGCTCACCTCAGATATTTCAAAATTGGAGACTTTGTCCTTAAGAAAGTTTTTCAATCAACAAAGGAGGCTGGAGTAGAAAAATTAAATCCAAATTGGGAAGGACCCTACAAAGTGCGTGGTATTGCTGGGAAAGGTGCTTATGAGCTGGAAACCATGGATGACAGAATTTTACCAACAAGTTGGAATGTTGTTCACTTGAAGAAATATTACTTCTAAGGAAAAGGAATACCCACGGTCAGGTATCATTATATTCAATTTTATTTAGAACAGTTAAAATTATACTAACCATTTTAGACGATAGGCAAAAAGCTAACCCACTACCAGATGATAATAGTAGACCTGAATAGACACGAGGAAAAAACTGAATTTCCGTTCTAGGGTTACAAATTTTTTATGGACGTTTCAAAGGGTTAAGAAGTCATCATCTAAACTATATACCTTCGAGTACCGTATGTTTTTCCTTTTCAGGAAAAGGAACACAAGAAAGGAATAGTCAAGTGCTCGAGATTTCATTCTTCAAAGCTCAAACACTTGGGGGACTATATAGTATGGAAGAGGCAAAGAAGACTATCAAAATAGTCAAAGTTCAATCCTGAAGATCTATTTTTCCCAACAAATCAAAAGTTACGAGCAGAATCAAAGAGCCAAAGACAAAAACACAAAGCCTGATTCAGAAACCTACAAAGAACATACTCGTGAATATAAATGAATGTTTAGGTTACAGGCAGAATTTAGTTCCGGGAAGAAATTCATACCCCAGTTACGGGAATAAATTCATACTCCAGTGTTTATTCAAAACCTGTTGTAAATGAAAACAGTTACGAAAGAGTCATAGACGATGCTCAAACACATGTAAAATGTTACGAAAGTTCGAATAACATAAAAACTTTCTGCAAAACATTATTCGGTATAAAAATATGAATTCCTATCTCTCTTTTGTATGTTTACACCATTATGAAGTTGAGACGTCTTCTTCATTAAGTGTCGTTCATAAAATGACCCTCTTTTATAAATCATGCTTATTTCAAAAAGACACGAAATGCTGAAGCATTTTTTAATGCAAAATTAAGTACCAAAGGGGTAAAACAAAAACCTGGACGTAAAGCATGCAACCACTTAAGAGTAAAATGAAAACTCGAAAAAACACAAGTTATGCTAAAAAATATAAATATTAATATTATATAATGGTAAAAACTAAGTATTAACTTAGTTTAAACCAAATTTGTTATACAAAGTTGCCCCTAAGTTTTCATTATGGACTTAATAAGCCAAACTTCACCCCCCAAATGGGACCGGGGGTAACCACCAATTGTTCCAAAAAAAAAAGAAGGGTTGATAAACTTTCACTAGGCACTGGAAGGATTATCTTCATCAGCAGGAGGAGCAGCTTGAGATGATGAGGGTTGGGAAAAAACTTCATCACGCATGATCTCATCACCCATTGGAATTTCAACTTCAGGTGATGAAAAATTTTGACTTTACCGAGACTTTTCAATCGTCTCCTTAGTCTTGAAAATTTCAGCTTCTAAGTCAAAATTTTCTTGGCCCATTTTCGTCAATGTGTCAAGCCGGGCATTCAAATAAGCCCAACTCACATCAACAACTGCCTTATCCTCAAGAGCCTCGTAATATTTCTCCCATTGTTCAATATCGACTCTCAGCTCATCTCTTTCAACCACGATAGCATCATAAGAAGCCTGAAAAGGGGCAAGATATCTTTCCAGAAACTAAATCTTGTTTGAAGATTCACGGAGGTCCTCTTGGGTCTGAGTAAGTGATTGCACAAGTTCACCAGCATAAGCCTCCTTCTGGTCCAACAAAACCTTCAAGCTTCGTATCTCTTCAGTAGCATGGGAAAGCTGCTCCGCAAAGGAAGACTCCAGGATGTTTTTATCCTTGCCTGCTTGACTTGATGAAGCCTTCTCGATGGCCAATTCCGCTGCAATTACTCTAACCTGCTGTTCTAAGGTGAATTTTTCCTCTTCTACTGCTTCCATATCAAGTTGAAGGCTCTCAAATTGTTCCTTCCAGTTATCAGCCTAGGTATGGTGGTCATTTATAATCTGCTCTGTATGTACGATCGTTTTCATCAACTATGTACCAATGAGATTGATCTACACAAAAAAAAAGGAGAAAATTAGATACAGCAAAGGCTAGTGTTAAGAAGAAATAACAGGAAGGATACCTTCAAAGATGAGTGTACAATCTCATTCATCCACATTAAGGAGCTAGGACTTTCCAATTTTGACTTTTCAATCGGGCCAATCAAAGTCTTCAACCACACATCCGCCTAGCCTGATTTCTTTAAGAGGCTATCTTCCGCAGGAACCTCGATTATAATTCGTTTCATCTCCACATTTCTAGAAGACCCTACTTCAATAATAGAAGACATGGTAGCAGGAGTAGATGAAGGATGGCTCAGACGGGGAAGCAGAAACAGCAACAGGCACGGCGGACTGAAGCTCCACTGGAGCAGAAGGAGGAAAGATGGCAAGAGGTGTCTCCTCTGAAATTGAGCCAAAACCTTGATGGAACAATTGTTCAACTGACTTAGTGGCTGCAGAAGGAGTTTCCTCCTCATAGTACGCAGGGGTAGAATGATTAGGCTCAGGCATGGAAGATGGACCAGTAAGGGGAGCATATTCGTCATCAGACATGACTCTTCTTCTTGCTCGTGGCCTACGAACAAACGAGCCTTCCTCCTACTCCTCCTCATCTTCTAAGGTTTGAGTCCTATCTACTTTCATTTTTGACGAAGAAGAATTTAAGATAATTTCTTGAGCCTTGGCCAAAGAGAGCTTCGAAGCAGTTATAGCAGCAGCGGTGACACCACGAGTGGGAAACCCTAACAAACAAAAGGGATTAGAGAAGTTCAAAAAAGAGAGAAAAGTGAAACGTAAAAAAAAAACCTACCATGGGTTTTTACTTTCCAACCAAACCTTGCAGAAAGGTATTTCCAAGAACGTTCTTCCATTGGAGCGATCAACAATAATTTTTCTACCCAACCACGAAAACCGAAAATCTCCTCGATGGTTCCCATGGTTGCTGAAAAAAGATAAAAACAGTCACGGTACTAAACATCTATCAAGAATAAAGAAATGAGTGAGTAAACAAAAACTTATGTGCAAAGTTCCACTTCTCAGGGAAGGGTAAATTTTCTTCACCTACTAATCCATCTGTAGGGGCAGAAACAAACTTGGCATACCAACCTCTATCTTTATCATCATCAGGATTGACTAAAACTCTCTCACTCCTAGCCACAAGAGTAAAGATTCCTTGGCGGAATAACTTGGGAGAGTAGAGGTGAATAAGATGATAAAAGGTAAAAGGAAGTGCTAAGTTAGCCAAATATCTTAGGCATGCTACTGCCCTCCAGACGATAGGACCAATTTTTCCCAAACACACGTTAAAAAATCGGCAAAACTCTATAATGACAGGGTTGGTGGAAGGCCAGAAACCCAAAGTAAAAAGGTAGGTATATACAAGAGAATAGCCTGCTTTGTAAGAAGTTATCCTTTGATTTTCATTGGGAACCAAGATCAGGAAATCAAATTTCCAATAACAGTCTCTGCGCACAAGAGAAATCAAACCCTCAGTAATTTAAGTAGGGTAAAGATCAGCGCGATCATGAGACGTCATGGAAGAAAGATGTTTTCTTATGGCTTCACTGTCATTTACGAAAGAAAATTCAGGGGGTACAATTTCATCTACCTTTGGTTCGCGAAGTGGTTCACTGGACTCTCTACTTTTAGCAGAAGATCTAGAAGCTCTATCCCTAGAAGAAGATGGAGTAACAATAACCCTAGAAGTTGATGGGGGAGTAATGTTACGTTGAGAAGAAGAAGACCCTATAGAAGGTGTTGAGCCCAAACTCCTTAATCTACCGCCCCTCCTACTCCGGATCGGAGCAGAAGAAGGAGATAGTTCATCGACTATTATTACTTTTTTGGGGTCTGGGTTTAAAGAAGACATATTTGCAAGAAAGAAGGACTCGCAAGCATCAAAAGAAAGTTAGAAGTTTTCGTAGAAGCAAAGGCAAAAATGGGTATTTATACACGAAGGCAACCATTAAAAAATGGAAAGATACTGATATGAAAGTCATTATTAAAACTGTCACTTCGTGACTGATGCAGCCGCAAAAAGCCCTAAAGTGCGCTGATGAATTGTAGAACCAATCCGGAATCACCACGTGGCACATGCATTTAATAGAAGTGACAAGCGAAGCGAACGTTCAAAGACAAATGCAATGACATGAGTAGAATGGCGGGAAAAAATTTCCGCAATAAATATGTATCCACTTACCAAATATTCAATTGATAAATAAATGGTAAGTGGGGGGGACTATATGTATTGGTAAAAAAATAGACATTACTCGTGTAATATCTTGGATGACAAAGCAGTATACGTGGAACAATGGAAGGGCGACAGCTGGATGAAAGCTTGGAAAGAGGTACGGAGCAAAGAGGTACGGGGTAATCACCCACGAGATAATTAGAAGCAGAACCTCCAGTCTAATCGAGAAGTTGGAGAGACACGGTCAGAATGAACTGGGGCAGAATAAAGGGAAGATTCATAGATCTTCAGTCAATGAGCTAAACGTTGCAGAATCTTCACGCAACAATTACGATTATCTATTGTAACGTTATATTAATGATATAAATATTCATTAATGCTCAATCATTAAGGAGAGTAGACGTTATATTAAGAAATTACCTATAAAAAGGGAGTAAAATCTCACTTGTATGGACGCGTTCGAACCACTACCGAAATATACTTATTTTGATGCTATCTTGTTGCTTTCTTGTTTACAAGTCTAAATCTTATTATTAGCTAATCTCTTTGGTTATCAGTAGCCCGAGTACTTCTTAAAATAGCTTTGACTAAGAATCCAATTCTTTGGTTAAACAACGAGTTTCGTCGAAGTTTTTCAATTTTGGATAAAATGCGGTCCGATCTATAATACCCGAATTTATGGATTAGTGTCATACAAGGTACCACATGACTATAATAGTAAGGTGAACAAAGGGTATTAAAAGTGAGTAGTATCTTAAGTAATTTGAGGTAATTCTTAATTATGTGGATAATTAGGTAATTATTAGTTTTTAGTGAGAGATTAACTAATTAATTAAGCACATTTGGATAAGATTGATGGCCCCAACGTGGCAGCTCATGAGTTGGATCAGAAAAAAATTAATGACCCTTGATTTATTAAGACTAGGTGGCACATTTAAAAGGTCTTTGGGAAAGACTAATCCACAAAAGTGGGACCCACAACACCACTGTGCCGGTTCAAAATGGAACTTATGTGAGTATACTACAGTTACTTGAAGTTGGTATTCTAAGTCATCCTTTCTCTTTTCATTTTAATTTAGGACCTTTTATGTATCCTCTCTCTTTTCATTTTAATCTTGGACCTTTTATGTTGTGGTGCTTTCAGTGACTAGCATTTTAAGTCATTGAAGACAATACATTCTCATACATCTTTACCACTTGGTTACATTTTCTTACCAAGATAGACTAATCATGAAACTGAAAGAGACATTGAATTATAGATGCAATATAGAATGATGAAGATACAGTGATGTTAAATTAGATTTGTTTATATAGAACGATGAAGATATAGTCTCCAAAATTTTAAAAGATCTTTATACCTAATTAAGTAGGGATTTTTATGTTAAACGTGATGGAGAAGGAGCCACAAGAGAAAGCTTATGAAATAATCCAATTCCACTTTTGGATTAGTGTTACCGTGATGTCCATGTATGTAGTAGCAACACAATTTTGAATTATGTAATAGCAACGTGACTTGCAATTCTAAGGGAGTACGGTACCATCTTTCTCAAGAATATCATACAGATTTTTTCCTACTTCGATTCGATGTTACGTGTTGTCGCAATGGACATGTGTTAGAGGGATTTTCAAGAGAATTGACTCAGGTATGTTAAGTTTATCCCTTCTGTCTTTTTGTCATGATCTATACGACACGAACGAAACGAGTAAATGCACAACTTCCATAAATAAACTATATTTATTGAAATACTAGAGATGCTTATGTTCTTGATTTCCCATGTGTCATATTATTTTATCATCTGTTCATGGGTCTCAAAAGTACGTAAGTTGATAAAAGTTTATTTCATGATGTTAATCAGAGGCATAATGGTCTTATGATGTACCGAGATATATTTCATATGCATTTCATGCATTTATACATACACATTGACCCATGACCAGATGGCGTTATATACGCATATATATATATATATATATATATATATATATATATATATATATGGGAAAGGTTATGGCGTTATATATGCACCACCACCTGATCAACTAGTATACGTTGATGATTTTGCCCGTAGTGGCCGAGATGTATGATGGGATGCCCTCAGAGGCCTGATGATGTTATAAAATATCTACCTATACACGACATGACATTCATACGCATATGCACGACACTATAAGTATTTCATGATTTACAAGGTTATCCAAACTTACAGGTTGAGTCATTTACTCTATATTTCTTCCATGTCTGTTATGTACTTATTTATGTGCCTTACATACTCGGTACATTATTCGTTCCGACGTCCCTTTTTCCTGGGGACGCTACGTTTCATGCCCGCAGGTCCCGATAGACAGGTCGAGAATCCATTAAGTAGGTTATCAGCTCAGCGGAAGATGTTGGTGCGCTCCATTTGCTCCGGAGTTGCTTATTTGGTCAGTATGATTAGGAAATATAATGATTAGTATGGCGGGTCCATATCCCGACCGTTAATACATTTATGTAGTCTTAGAAGTTTTGTAGACATATGTCGTGTACGTGAAAGATTGTATGACCTTGTCGACCCATGTTTAGTGTACAAGTGATCATTTTGGTCTTATAGGCCAGTACGTCTAATATATAAGTTTGTATTCCCTCATGCTTTACTCCGGTTCACTTACCTATGATAAAATGATACGAAAGATATGTTGCGTTGATACTCGGTTAAATAAGGTACCAGGTGCCCGTCGCGGCCCATCGAATTCAGTCGTGACAGTCACCATACAAGTTGGTGTTTGGAAAAGCATGCCATCTTCCGGTAGAACTTGAATATAAAGCACTTTGGGCATTGCAGCAGTTGAATTTGGATATGGAGACCGCAGGCACCAGTAGAGTCACTAAGTTACATGAACTCAAGGAATTCAGGTTCCATGTACTTGAGAATGCAAGATTGTACAAAGAATGGATGCAAATGATGCATGATAAGCACATTCTCGATCGGAAATTCAAATCCGAAAATCTAGTGTTGTTATACAACTCGAGATTAAGATTGTTCCCGGGTAAGTTGAAGTCCCGATGGTCAGGACCCTTCAGAGTGGTGCAAGTGTTTTCAAGTGGAGCTGTAGAAATTGAATCCAAAGATGGAACAAATAAGTTCACGGTGAATGGGCAAAGGTTGAAACATTACCTTGGAATGGTTGATGAAAAGGGGGATAGAGTGGTGATATCTTTGGAAGATCCCCAATACGCGAGCGAAGAGTAATAATGAAATCCTGTGTCGTGCCGCGACGTTAAATCAGACGCTTCCTGCGAGGCAACCCATGGTTTGTTGTAAATCGTCGTGCCGCGACGTTAACTTAGGCGCTTTTTGGGAGGCAACCCATTATTTTTCTTTACTCTTCTTTTTTTTTTTTAGTAATTGCTTTTGAACGGCGATGGTATTGACCGGTCTATTAATGTGCAGGGATAAAATTATGCGCATCGGAAGGACAAAAAGGTAAAAGTGCCAAAAAGACAAATATTTGCTAGAGATCGATATTCGCGACCGCGTATTTGACCCGGAGTAGGCCGCGAATTTTTCTCCCCTCACTGTTCCCCGTCCGCGCCCGCAGATTGGACCATGAAGTGGGCCGCGGGTTTTGTTGCCTTCACTGTTGCAAGTCTGCACCCGCGGACTTGACCGCGGATTTTTCCCTCCCCACTGTCTCTCATCCGCGGCCGCGGATTGACCGCGATCGACCGCGGATGAGGCGCCGTCAGGTTAAGAAAATTGTATTATTTTTTTCTTTTCTTTTCTTTTCTTTTCTTTTCTCTTCTTTTGTTTTCTTCCTTATTAATTAGTTTTTTTTCACTTAACTCTCCCCCCCCCCAACCACCCACTCCCCCACTTCTTCTTTCCCATGCCCCTTAACAAAATCTAAAACCCTTCCCCCTTCCCCCACAAAATTACTCACGAACCCTCTTCCTCTCCCCCAAATTCTCATATCAACAACAAGATCTCCTTCTACTTCATCCTCTTCTCAACTCAACCAATCCCTAATCTCTGTTCCTCCCACGATATTCAAGTAAGTAACATGGTTCTACTTCCTTTTTTTTCTCAATTTTTTTGTTTTTTCCATTCTTTTCTTTTGCTCTTGTATTGGTAGGATAGTAGAAGTATGGTTATTGTTGTATTTGTTTTGGATTGATAGTATACATGTTGTCATAATAGATTTGGTTGAGTTGGGGGAAGACATTGTTGAGTTTGTAAAGAATGGAAGTTTAATTGGGTCTTTGGGTTACTTGGGGGGAATATGCACATTACGTGTTTGTTGAATTGCCACAATGAGTTTTGAATGTAAATTGTGACAAATTGTGCGAGTGAAGTCTGAGTAACTGTCATTGTCACATATTCCGCCAATTACTGATAGTGGTGTTTGTTGTGTAGGTACCATGATACCTTCAAAGAAGATACGCACTACCGGTGCCTCGTCAAGTGGTCATGGAGGTTCGTCCCGGGCACGGGCACCAGCCACTGCAGCTCAGTTTGATCATACCAAGTTTGTCTCCAGAGCTAACCAAGACCATTTCAGTTTGAAGGCTACTAGAAAGACTGTACTGGAAATGGGTATTGACAGGGCGTCCCTCCAGGATGAGTGCCCTAATATGTATCGGGAGTTGATCAGGCGCAGACTGGACATCTTCTAGAGTCTAGGGAGGGTAACTTGATGCTTATCCGGGAGTTCTACGCCAACTGCCCTGAACATAAGGATAACATATGCACTGTACGAAAAACGAGGGTGGATGCCTCGATAGAAGCCATCGGGAGAGTGCATCGATTGCCTATTTTCAATGAGGAGGAAGATTACTATGATACTTACAGGCGAGAACTAGTCACATGGAACAGTTTTTTCAGAACTATTTGTGTACCAAAAAAAGAGGTAGTGTGGGTTGTTCCGGGATCGCATTTGCACTCTACCTCACTCACTTTTGAAGGAAAGTGTTGGTTTCACATCATCAACAGTCGCTTGCTTCTGTTCCACAACACCGCTGAGGTAAATGGTCCGAGAGCTACCTTGATCTGGTGCTTCGTGAATGGCCACGATTTTGATGTGGCCAAGGTTATTCAGTCTGAGATGTTCATCTATTCACCACTGAAGAGGTATGGGTTCTTCTTTCCCTCTCTGGTCACTAGATTCTGCAGGGCAGTAAAGGTGCCAGAGAACCCAAATGCGGATGGCAAGGTGAAGAAAGAAATAAAGTTCCGGGCAAATAAAGTGACCATTAGGAAGGATACAGTGATACCCGGTGCTGCTCACAGTGACGATTCTCATGCATCGGATGAGGGAGATGAAGGGCATGATGAGGTTAGGCTTGCCTCACCCCCACATGAACATGTTGCAGAGGTAGAAGGGACATTGGAAGTCCGACGGAGTACGCGGATGACATCCCTAGAACAGGACATGGCAGGGTTGCGCACCTTTGTCATAGAATTGGGGATTCATGTTGATTCCTTGGCCACCCAAAATGCAAAATTAGAGAAGAAAATCATAGGTTAGCTGTGTGCGCTTTGGAGGGCGTGCCATCTCGACCCCGACACTGTCTCCGATCAAGACTGATATACCAAGGAAGTTCCTTTACCTCACATTTCTTTATTTTGTATGACATGGGGACATGCCATCATTTTAAGTGTGGGGTGGGGGATACTTTGTTTGTATGTTGTATGTAGAGTAGTGTAGTGTCGTAGTTAATATATAAAAATTATTTTCAACTTGTACCGATGATGGACACCATTCGACGGGTTTCTTGAGGGACTAAAGCTGAAGAAAAAAAATATTTCTTTTGTAGTAGTATGTCAATTCTCCCTTGGTTTTTCTAAGGGTTTCATTTGAACCGGGTGTAGTTAGTTTTTATTTTTTTAGTTAGGAACTTGTGGGATATGGGCAGAAGTAGAAATAGGATCTCTTAACGTCATAATGCTTTGAATATAACGGTACTTGATTGTGACACTTAGGCTCATTTGTTGACTCTTGTAAGAATGCCTTAAATTGTATGTTCTCAATTCGGCTGAAGTACCCAGATAAAAGTGTTTGATGATCCAATCTGGAGTGAGTCAGGTGCCATGTGTGTTTTGAGGCTTGTTGTATTCTGTGCACGACATTTAACGCCTAGAACTTTCCCATGTATCTGCAAAGCGAAATAGTAGTCTTGTTTAGTATAGGCAGTGATATAGGCAGTTCTTTGTTGAACCACATATATATATTTCACCCACCTATCTGTTATGTATCGTAGTTAACCCTGTTGAGTATGTAATCTTGTTTACTTGGCAACCACATTACAAGCCTTATTCCTTGTTTGAATTGACCATCTATTTGAATTCTTTACCTCTCGTAAGCACTTGAATTGCTGTGAATCTATAAAAGGATAAAGTGTGGGGTAGTTGGTGGGGATTTTGAGTGGAACTAGGGAAATAAGGATAAAGTTACAACTTGTTGAAAAATCCACTTGAATTGAAAAAAAAAACAAATGTTAGTAGTGTAGTATGTTGATTATTGATATTTCTTTGGTGGCTTTTAAGGTGATTGTGCTCAAAAGAAGTGTGGGGTGATTTATGTGGTGTTGAAGGGGGAAATATTGGTTTAACTTAAGTGTGGGTTTGATTGAAAAATATAAGTATTTAAGTGCTTAGGGAGGTGTAGTCACTATTATATCCAAATATATCCTACCCGACCTGCAACCTACATTACATCCAAATAAAGTCCTACTTTATCCTAGACTAAACGAGCTCATTTAGTAGAGTAGTACACTACGGGCAAGCCTATGGAGCATTTTCTATGGCACAAGAATATCATTTCTGAGGGTGAGTGAATTCTGTTCATTTTGAAGTTCCTCGGTGTGCGTGAATTTTATTGATTGTGGAATGAGTCTCTTTTGTTGTGAGCAGGCATTTCATTCATGAAGGAAAGGTAAGTCTGGACCTCTAGGTTAGAGTAAGTAAGCTGGTTAGGAATATTGCGTGGCTTGCGGGAGTCAACTCTTGAGGTGTAGATATTATATTAATGTACTCAATCTATGTGAAATATTCTTGGTGTGACAAGTTAGGGAAGTCGCTCAGTGAAGTTAGGCCTCTATAGAGTGTGGTTTGATTGCTCGGGGACGAGTAATAGTTTAAGTGTGGGGTGTTGATAGTAGCCTATATTTATGCAATTTAGACACTATTTACACTCTAATTTAGCCGCACTTTATTGATATTTGAATGCTAAAAGATAAAAAAATGCTCTAATTAAGAATTTTATGCATTGCAGGAGCCACTCCGAGCTAGGAGGAAGCTAAAGAATGTTTTGGAGTCAATACGGAGCGTGGAAGGCCAATCGAAGGTTATCCCGGTCTAAAAGGAGCGAGAAAAGCAAGCGGTGAAGTCCCCTCCAGGTGCGCGGCCGCGGTTTTGACCACGAATTGGATCGTGCACTGGAGGCAAAACAAAAGATGAAATCCACGCCGCGGACGGGCAGACGGAGGCCAACAACTCAGGGTCAATTATGTAATTTCTAATATGACTAACATAAACCTATTGTGATGAACCAAAGGTCATCTTAATTAATTAAACACTATCCTGGGTTCATTAGCCTAAAAAGGATAAATTTTAGTTACCTCAATTTGCGTGCGCAGTCCGAGCGTTAAACCAGAAAGCTTTTATGTGAAAATATGAGAAATAATAGTTTTGGAATTTAAAATTTGGTTTTAGTTGACGTCGGTTAACATTTTGAGCGAACGGACCCCGATCCATGTTCCGACGATCCCGGGAGGTCCGCAGTAAAATATGGGACTTGGGCGTATGCCCGAAATTGAATTCCGAGGTCCCTAGCCTTAGATATCAATTTTTGAAGAAAATTATTTTGCTGGATTATTAAAGAAATGAACTAATGTGTGAAATCATTGGTATTGGACATGCATTTTGGTTTTGGATCCCGGTACAAGTTTGTTATGATATTTAAGTCCTATATGTGGAATTTGGTGAGAATCGGAGTTGATTTGACGTGATTCGGACGTCCGATTGAGAAATAGTGAAATTGAAGTGTTCTTGAGAAAAATCATTAGTTTGAGGTTAAATTCGTAGTTTTTGAGGTTATAATTGTGATTTGATTGCACGACCAAGTTCGTATGATGTTATTAGACTTGCGTGCATGTTTGGTTTGGAGCCCTGAGGGCTCGGGTGAGTTTTGGATAGGCTACGGAGCGATTTAGACTTAGAAATCTCCACCGTGCATTTGGTATCTGTTACCAGGCCTCTGATCTCGCAATTACAAGATCAGGCTTCGAAATTGCGAAGTTGGCAGGTATGGTAAATGCGAGGATTTTGATCGCAAATGCGAACTAGGCCTGGGAAGGCCATCCTCGCAACTGCGAGATTTTCTTCGCAAATGCGAAGACTGCCCACCATGGCCAGAAGTCACAAATGCGACATTTAGGTCGCAAATGCGAAGGCAGCAGGAATTTTGAAGGGTTCGCAATTGGGAACCCCTGATCACAATTGCGATAACTGCATCCTATTAAGTGGGATTTAAGACGGGATTTTCACCCAATTTTCGATTCTCTCAAACCCTAAACCTCCATAGGCAATTTTCAAAGACCCAAACTTCTCCAAATCATTGGTAAGTGATCTCTAACTAATTCCTTTCAATCCTTAACAACTTTTACAAGATTTTCATCATAGAATCTAGAGTTTTCATGGTAAAAATTGGGATTTTTGGGTAGAACGTAGGAATTTCAAAATTTGGGAATTTTTAGACCCCGAATTAAGGTCGGATTCCAAAACCAATTGTATATCCGGGCTCAGGGGAAAATGGGTAAACGGGTTTTGGTCCGAACCTCGAGTTTAGACCAAGCGGTCCCGGGGTCGATTGTTGTCTTTTGATAGGAAAACCATGATTTTTCATTAAAGTTAATGCCTTTAGCAAGAATTAACGATATTGAACCAATTGTGATTAAATTCGAGCGGGTTAGAGGAAAGATTCTAAAGGAAAAGTTGTACTTGATCAGTGAATTGCTTGTGAAATTGAGGTAAGTGTTTGGTTTAACCTTGACTTGAGGAAATAGGAATCTCCAACTTAAAATGCTATGTGGAATTGCATGTGAGTGGTCTATAGGTGAGGTGACGAGTATCTATGCACCACCAAATTATCTATTGAACATGATCCCTTCCCTGTTTCCAATTTATTTGATCCCTGGGTTAATTGTTTTATGATCATTGATGCCCCCATGTCTACTCGTTTTCGTCAAATTGTTGATAAGTATTGTTTCAAGTATTTTGGAAGTGTTGGTTGTTACCTTGGCTTCATTGTGGTATAAAAAGGGTTGAGCTGGTTGACAGTGTTTTTACGATACACTCCGGATGGTTTCATTGTGAAATGATAATTGATGAAGTTCATGAATAGTACAACTTTCTGCTTACAATTGTTGAGACATAAATATTGTGAAAGGCTTTGACCTAAATTGTGAAATGTTTTTATAAATAAAGAGATGTGATTCTCTGGTGGGAGCGGGTTACACGCCGCAACAAGGAGTGATAAGGGAGGAAAGGTGGGATCGGGTTGCACGCTGCAACAGGAGAAGTGAGGGTGATATATATAGGGAGGAGGAATAAGAGTAGACAGGTGGGATCGGGTTGCACGCCGCAAAAAGGAGCAATAAGAGAGAATATTCAAGTTTTACTGATTTTAAACATAAAGACTGGAATACTCATCGTTTTATTGTTGTTATTTCATACTCTGCACTTACGGTTATTTCAATTTGAAACTTGGAAATTTTCGTGAGGATTATTATAGTTGAGATCTGGAAAAGTTAACCGAGTTATTTTATTAATTGTTGCAAGTACTGTTTAATTTGTTAGTATTTCCTTCTTATTTTATTATACATTATATCCATGTTATGTTATAAATTCCCCGCCGTAGCCTCGTCACTACTTGGTCGAGATTAGGCTCGGCACTTACTAGTACATGGGGTCGGTTGTAGTGGTACTGCACTCTGCACTTCTTGTGCAAATCCAGGTACCAGCCAGAGTTAGGTGAAAGTAGTAGCTGACAGTTTTCGCACAGAGACACGAAGTAGATCTGCTGGCGTCCACAGATTCCTAGAGTCTTCCCTTTATTATTTAGATTCTTGTTTTATTTCATTCAAAACAGAGATATATTTCTTTCAGCCAAATACTTGTAGTATTCTTCAGTAGTTCGTGAATTGTGACACCATACCCTGGGTAGTTGTATAGTAGGTATTAGTTTGTGGTTCGTTTCATCTTATCGAATATTATTCCTGACTGCATTTATTGGAAAGTATCAGATTTTCTTTTTATTTTAAATTGTTCTATTTTGTTTAAGTAAACTTTTAAAAGAAAAGGTTAGTCAAGTTCTAACATTGGCTTGCCTAGCAAGTATGGTGTTAGGCGCCATCACGATCCCGAGAGTTGGGAATTTGGGTCGTGACAAGTTGGTAGCAGAGCTCTAGGTTTCCTAGGTCTCACAATTCATGAACAAGCTTAATAGAATCTTAAGGATAGGTACGGAGACGTCTGTATTTATCTCTCAGAGGCTATGAAGTTAGGAACAAACTCATTTTTATTTCTACTCTGTCGTGCGGTTCTTGTTATCTCGAATACTGATAGAACTCTTCTATTCTCTCGCAAATGGCGAGAACACGTGCTTCTTCTTCCGTTGACCAACAATCAGGTCCCCAGCAGCAGCAGCTCCTACAAGGGGTAGAGGTCGAGGCCATGCTAGAGGCCGAGGCAGGGGCAGGACTCAGCCCATTGCTCAGACAGCTTGTAACATGGTTGCCGAAGAAAAATTTTAAAGCTCAGAAAGGTTGACTAGGGAAAATATGCATGGGTAGGAAATTCAGGTATAATAGTAGTCCAAGGAAGGCCTAATATCATTTTTTTTCTTTCAAACCAAGTTAGTCTAGGATTTCTCCTTGGAGCACATTCCGGGCAAGTTCTAAACTATAGAACTAATTCCCTAAATAAATTTGCCAGGCTATCCATTATCGGGAAGAGTCGAAACAAAATTTTACCAAAAGATTACCCAGTTCAAGAAGAAAATTTGCATCCTCGGAAAAAGGACCGTGGTGAAAAGAAAACCAAGGAACGCCAAAATAAACCTACTGCATATATATGAAATAACGTCACATGAAAACAATAACAAAATACCAATTCAAATGAAAACAAAATGATATCCCATCCACATTTATACAAGAAGCCCCCCCCCCCCCANACAATTCACATGAAAACAAAATAACGTCACATGAAAACAAAAACAAATATCAATTCACTTCGAAACAAAATAACATCACATCCACAATTATGCAAGAAGCCACCCCCAACTCAAAAGGTTGCAATGTCCCCAATGCAACTAATCAAGATAGAATAAAATGGTGAAGGGTGCTCCCTGAATACTGCATCAAGTGCTCTCCTCACTGTCAGACTCCGTCGCATCTTCCTCTCCTTCTTCCTCGGACCAATGTACTGGAACATCATCATCCTCTTCCGGCTTGATGGAAGTGGCTCTTGAGGCTTTAGAACTTTCAATAGCCTCTTCAAACCCTTCCACACACGGGTGAAGAACTTATCTCTTTTCTTCTCCCTTTTCTTCATCCTGGAGTGTGCATTTTCCAGTTGGGCATGAGAAGAGCTCAATCAACCATGTGCCGTGGAAAAATCGGTATATGCTTTCTCCAACTGCTTCAGGTGATCCCCTTGCTTCTTCTAATCATCACGGTACTTTTGAAAGTCTTCCTTTTAAACGTATGTAGAGGGTCCCTCAGATGTTTCCCCAGGTCCCTGAGGAAGGTGAGATACTAGCTCGTGAGTCTGCCGCATTTTCTCGGAAAGCATAGCAAATGGTCTTCCTGTGGAAGATGAAAGCTGGCTAGCCTGCTCGGTCTAAGAAGGAAATCCCAATTTCCTATTTTTGCTCTCTTCTTTAAAGGGTTGATAGGCTTTCGAGGCTCTATCCAGTTGTCCCCCGGAGCCTCCTTAACCCTAGCAAGTTGGCACAACTCAATGATAAGGGATGAGAATATCAATGATGGATCGTTTAGATACCGATACTCCTTCAGTTCATTGATGAATATCTCACCAACTTTGAGAAAAATACCATCAAGAATGCATGCTACCATCTAGGATCTCATCACAGGCACAATCCATATATTCGACACAGGAGAGACGCGACTGCATAGGATGGCCAGCCATATCTTAGCTTCAGTAGTGAACTCCTTAGATGTGATTCCTTTCTTTTCCGCTGCCCAAGGAACATCCACACCCGTGCATAGTTTGGAGACCAACCAATCCCCTGGAACACAATCTCTTGCACGGAATGGGCCCATATCATGTTCAAGGAGGTGATAGATGTGGTTCACAGCTTCTGCTCCGAAATGAACCATTTTGCCGCGAATCCTCATCTTTGGCCTTTTCAACCTGATGGCCGGGAGATTTGCATAGAACTCCCTCACCCATTGCTCATTGGCTCTACAAGGTTGAGGGGTGAAATAGATCCAGCCCATGCCTACAAGTCTCTAGTAGAACTCAAGAAAACGTTCTTCAACCTTATCCAACACTATCCTGCTTTCCAGGAGAAAGTTCTTCGAGATTAACTCGGCATAATACCATTCCTGACACTCGCGTGAAGAGAATCGGTGTTGGTCATAATTTTCCTCAATCTCCAAAGGACTGTCTTGTGCGAATTCATCGGAGTTAATGCTCATTTTCAGTTTATGTACCTACAATCAAAGCACTAGAGTGAAAATGTGGTATGGCTATGAAATATGTTGCAAAATGATTCAAAGATGCCAAAGAAATGACTGGACAGTAGAAACCATACTTAGAAAAAAAAATTCAAATTTTCAAAACTACATGTGCTTGCTCTCTGATGTCGCAAATGCGATATTTTTCTTCGCAAATGCGAAGGCATCAAAAAATTCTCAGTGCCCGCATTGAGAGAATTTCTTCGCAAATGCGAAGATGGTTGGGGCTGCCAGTTTTCGCAATTGCGACCACCTCTTCACAAATGCGAAGGGGCCATCGCAATTTTGACCCATCGTCCCCAACCCTAGAGCAGTCTTTAGACTCAAAAAAATTTCTTCCATGAAATCACACTTTTAAATACCCCAATCGGTTTTAGACACTCAAATATGCAATAAACATCTCATATGACCACAAAATACAAGAAAAGTTCAACGATTCGGCCAAGAACTTCTTATTAAGCACAAAAATTCACTCCTATTTTTAATAAAATCATGGGTACTCAGATTTTTCCAATTTCTAACATAGCATTGAGCTCACACTCTCAACCAACCTCACCCAGAAAGGACAACACGAAATTGGTGGGGTTTTTTTCGAACAATTTGTGCACGGAAAATAGGAATTTACTTCAAGCCCTAGGTTTTGAGAAAATAAAAGAAGGAGGAAGAAGAAGAAGAAGAAGAAGAAGAAGATGATGATGATGATGATGATGATGATGATGTTATAGACATATAGAGCACAGAGATTGAACTTTCTTACCTTGATGCAGAAATTAGGAGTGAAAATGGTGGAATTTGGTAGTTGGGAGAGTGAGGAACAAGAGGGTCGAGTGTCTCTTGAATAGCCCCAAATTTTCTAACTTTTGTTCAAAGTGAAAAATATTTACCTAGTTAAAACCCCTCTGATGTCGCATTTGCGACACCCTCTTCGCAATTGCGAACTCCCAGATTTTCAGCATAGGTCACAAATGCTACAGTTTTCCTCGATTTTGCGATGGCCTAGTCTTCGCAAATGCAAACTCTAATTCCAAAATTCTCAGCAGCTACTGGTTTTTGCTCACCGGTCACTCCGACCTGCTCGAAACAACTCCAAAAAATTCTAAAACTTGGCAGATTGGTTAAAAACAATATAATGAGCTATAAAGAAAATTTCAGAAATGAATAAATATTTTGAAAAATAATGGGTTGCCTCCACCCAAGTGCCTCATTTAACGTTGTGGCACAACGCAAATCAACTTTACCACTTTTCTCGTCACTTGGACGATATGTATTGGGCACCTAACTTGAATCAAGCTTGTGACCACGAGCGGTGGGGGTGGTAAGTTGATGATCAAGCCAAACTCTAAATTCTTAATTTTGCATTCTTGTCTTTCTTGTGAGGAATGTCATTTTGCCTTGTTGTTTTTTTTTCAGATTGTAAATTGTATGGCCTTTCCTTTCCTCCTCGCAATCCTTCCTCGATTCGTGTAGTTCAATTTCCATATCACCTCACAAGTCCGATGTTGAAAAATAAAATTATTGGAATGTGACGTCAACCCTCCAAATTGCAATTCATCCCGGATTTTGACATCCTCTATTTCCCCCGGACTAGAATCAATCTCAACCATATATTCAATTACACCGGTTGACTCTAATTTCTCATTTTCTTGACATCACTAATACTCATGGAATCGGTTGGCGGATGTTCAATTCTTGATTCCTCAAAGTAAAGCTCACTTTCTCCCTCGGGGTGGACTATTCTTGACCTTCTCCCACACTTTCAAATTAATAGGCATAATGAGCCTTAATTGATGATTTCTAAATGACTACCCAATATTTTTTCCAATAGTTGGGTAGCATTCCCTCTGTATGATTTTTCAAGTATAAAGGAGTTACCTTTCAGTCCGAGTGCAGTGGAGAGTTAAGCCTATTGAGGAAACTACTTGGCAGTCCGAGTCGGACATGTAGAGTAGATATCCCCACTTGTTTGCCAGTTCAGGTAATTTTCTATGTCCGTTCGAGGACGAACGTTTGTTTTAGAGGTGGAGATTGTGATGACCCAAAGGGTCATCTTATCTAATTAAGACACTCCTGGGCTCATTAGCCTTAAAAAGATAAATTTTAGTGACCTCGATTTGCATGCGCAATCCGGATATTAAATCGGAAAGCTTTTATGTGAAAATATAAGAAATAATAATTTTGGAATTTAAAATTTGGTTTTAGTTGACTTTGGTCAACATTTTGAGAAAACGGACCCGCATTTGTGTTCCGACGATCCCGGAAGATTCGCAGTAAAATATGAGACTTTGGTGTATGCCCGAAATTAAATTCCGATATCCCTAGCCTTAGAAATCAATTTTTGAAGAAAAATATTTTGCTGTTATTAAGGAAATAAAGAAATGAACTAATGTGTGAAATCATTGGTATTGGGCCTACATTTTGGTTTCGGAGCTTGTTACAAGTTTTTTATGATATTTAAGTCCTATCTGTGAAATTTGGTGAGAATCGGAGTTGATTTGACGTGATTCGGACGTCCGGTTGAGAAATAGTAAAATTGAAGTGTTCTGAGAAAAATCATGAGTTTGAGATTAAATTCGTAGTTTTTGAGGTTATGTTTGTGATTTGATCACACGAGCAAGTTCGTATGATATTTTTAGACTTGCGTGCATGTTTGGTTTGGAGCCCCGAGAGCTCGGTGAGTTTTGGATAGGCTACTGAGCGATTTAGACTTAGAAATCTCAGTTGTGCATCTGGTGTCTGTCACCAGGCCTCTGATCTCGCAATTGCGAGATCAGGCTTCGTAATTGCGAAGTTGGAAGGTCTGGTAAATGCGAGGGTTTTGATCGCAAATGCAAACCAAGCCTGGGAAGGCCATCCTCGCAAATGCGAGATTTTCTTCGCAAATGCGAAACTGCTAGCATGGCCAGAAGTCGCAAATGCGACATTTAGGTCGTAAATGCGAAGACAGCAAGAATTTTGAAGGGTTCACAATTGTGAACCCCTGATTGCTATTGCTATAACTGCAGCCTATTAAGTGGGATTTAAGACGGGATTTTCACTCATTTTTCAATTCTCTCAAACCTTAAACCTCCATAGGCGATTTTCCAAAGACCCAAACTTCTCCAAATCATTGGTAAGTGATCTCTAACTAATTACTTTCAATCCTTAACAAATTTTACAAGATTTTCATCATAGAATCTAGAGTTTTCATGGTAAAAATTAGGATTTTTGGGTAGAACTTAGGAATTTCGAAATTTTAGAATCTAGACCCCGAATCAAGGTCGGATTCCAAAACCAATTGTATATACGGGCTCGGGGAGAATGGGTAAACGGATTTTGGTCCGAACCTCGAGTTTAAACCAAGTGATCCCGGGGTCGATTGTTGTCTTTTCATTGGAAAACCATGATTTTTCATTAAAGTTAATGCCTTTAGCAATAATTAATGTTATTGAACCAATTGTGATTAGATTCGAGCGAGTTAGAGGCAAAATTCTAAAAGAAAAATTGTGCTTGAGCAGTGAATTGCTTGTGAAATTGAGGTAAGTGTTTGGTTTAACCTTGATTTGAGGGAATAGAAATCTCCAACTTAAAATGCTATGTGGAATTGCATGTGAGTGGTGTATAGGTGAGATTACGAGTATCTATGCACCACCAAATTATCTATTGAACATGATCCCTTCTTTGTTTCGAATTTATTTGATCCCTGGATTAATTTTTTTATCATTGATGCCCTCATGTCTACTCGTTTTCGTCAACTTGTTGATAAGTATTGTTTCAAGTATTTTGAAAGTGTTGATTGTTCCCTTGGTTTCATTGTGGTATAAAAAGGGTTGAGCTGGTTGACAGTGTTTTTACGATATACTCCGGTTGGTTTCATTGTGAAATGATAATTGATGAAGTTCATAAATAGTACAACTTTCTACTTACAATTGTTGAGACATAAATATTGTGAAAGGCTTTGACCTAAATTGTGAAATGTTGTTATAAATAAAGAGATGTGATTGTCTGGTGGGAGCAGGTTGCACGCCGCAACAAGGAGTGATAAGGGAGGACATGTGGGATCGGGTTGCGTGCTGCAACAGGAGAAATATGGGTGATATATATAGGGAGGAGGAATAAGGGTGGACAGGTGGGATCGGGTTGCACGCCGCAACAAGAGCAATAAGGGAGAATATTCAAGTTTTACTGATTTTAAACATAAAGATTGGAATACTCACCGTTTTATTGTTGTTATTTCATACTCTGCAGTTACGGTTATTCCAATTTGAAACTTGGAAATTTGCATGAGGATTGGTTATAGTTGAGATCTGGAAAAGTTAACCGAGTTGTTTTATTAATTGTTGCAAGTATTGTTTAATTTGTTATAATTCCCTTTTTGTTTTATTATATATTGTATCCAGGTTATGTTATAAATGCCCCGTCGTAGCCTCGTCACTCCTTGGTCGAGGTTAGGCTCGGCACTTACCAGTACATGGGGTCGGTTGTACTGATACTACACTCTGCACGTCTTGTGCAGATCCAGGTACCGGCCAGAGTTAGGTGAAAGTAGTAGCTGACATTATTTGCACGGAGATACGAGGTAGATCTGTTGGCGTCCGCAGATTCCTGGAGTCTTCCTTTTATTATTTAGATTTTTGTATTATTTCATTCAAAACAGAGATATATTTCTTTCAGCCAAATACTTGTAGTATTCTTTAGTAGTTTGTGAATTGTGACACCAGACCCTGGGTAGTTGTATAGTTAGTATTAGTTTGTGGTTCGTTTCATCTTATAGAATATTATTCCTGACTGCATTTATTGGAAAGTATTAGATTTTCTGTTTATTTTAAATTGGTTTTTTGTATTTAAGTGAATTTTTAAAAGAAAGGTTAGTTAAGTTTTAACATTGGCTTGCCTAGAAAGTATGGTGTTAGGCACCATCACGATCCCGAGGGTTGGGAATTTGGGTCGTGACACCTATATGAAGCCTAATTCGTCCAGAAGAAAAAGATAGCTGTTTTTAGGAGATTTTGGAGGCAAGAACAAGAGAGAGAAGACGGAGAATTTTCTAAGATTTTTCATCTTATTCTTCTTACTTCCATTGTTGATTATGTTATAGTGAATTTTTATCCATTAGTATGAGTAGATAAACCCATCATTTAGGGTTGATGGAACAAATTGATGGGTGAAGTGTTGACTCTGTTTTGATATAATTGAGTCTTTCTTATTCTATGATTGTTCAACTATGTGTTGTTTTGTGATTAATTGAAAGAGCCCTTGATTAATCGTGTCTAGTTACCTTGTGTTGCTTGAGAAATAACACTTGGTTAGATTGTTGTTGAACAACACCACTTTCGGGTAAGTTAAGAGATTAATCACTTGAATTTAAAAGCGGGGTTAGAGATAACGAAGATTTGGTGGGATAATTATGAGTTGCATAAATTGCTAACTAGAGTAGTTCGAGAGAATGCTTCTAATAAATTATCGTAATTGATTGAGAGATGATTACGGTAACCCGGAACTCATAATCCTCATAGAGTATTACATCGAGATTATAGCTAATGTGTCAGGAATTAATTCGGCAATTGGGGAAATCAATAGCCCTAGATCCTTTTACCATTGAATTCAACTTTGTTCTTGATTATTGCTAGTTTTATTGTCATTGTTCCTTAGCTAAATAAATTCCACTTATCATCCATTAAAAATCTTGCATCCGTAAATTATCAGAGCTTATCATTAAAATTGTTAAAAGTTGTAGTAAATAGGTTAGTTACGTGTGGAAATCGACTCCGGACTTGAACCGGATTATATTTGCAGCGATCGCTTAGTCCTTTTTAAAAGGCAGAGTTGGGCGTGAGCAATGCTCCTTCACCCCGGTCTTGCTTGGACGAGGGTTTCTCAACCTAAAAGTTATCTGCAATAAAACAACCCCCGGGAATAAACACTTTCAAAGGGGGTTCGGGAGCCGGTTCGATGGTTGCCGACTTGGTGGCAGCCACGTCGGGAGTAGTCGCCTCAAGGAAAACTATTCCGGGATCGACCACCACAGTACCAGGGTCTGGTTGGGAAGATGAAGAGACAACCTGTTGGGGAACTGACTTGAAAGTTTTAGCCATTGTTGACCGGTAAAATTTGAAGATTTAAAGAAGAAGTATGGAATTTTGGAAAAACAAGTTTGAAGGCTAACAACGGGATATGAAGAATTTAAGAAGATTTGGGTAAGAATCTAAGAATAAGATTTAAATATCAAAGGATGAAGGTATGAAGGTTTGAGAGAAGTTTGATGATAGCTGGGAAGCTCGAAGGTAAAAGTTTGGTCGAAAAGTAGAAAAAGAACAAAGGATGGAAGCTTTTATAGGGAAGCAGGCGACGCTTCGCATTCGGAGGCAACCAGCCGATGATTGACACGTGTCCGAAGTCAGAAGGACGCGACTGATGGGACATTTCGTCTCCTTCATCGTAACGTACCGAGGAAGGAACCAGAGAACATCTATTGTTTCCCATCGTTTCAGCAAACCTACTTTTTGAGAAATGAGGGGACTATCTGTATACAGGTAAAACCGAGGCTAGTGAGTACCCCGATTTCCCATTGAGGCAAATGAAGCAAGGACATGACTGTAGAGAATCAGAATCAAATCCATAAGCCTCTCACATCAAGGCCCGAGCAAAACACCTACCCTTGGATCCGTCGAGACCGCGCCCCCGGGTCCGGTTCGAGTTCCAAAACCTCGGAGAGCATTACCAAACAACCATACATGATTAACAAAGGGTCGTGATATCCGTGTCCAACCGTATATCACGGCGTGAATCTCGCCCCATATCAGCGATATATCAGTGATTAGCGAAAAGAAATATTTTTACCTTTTTTAGAATTGTACTTAGGGTAAAACTCCCCTACTATATAAAGGGGAAGCTGATTATTCATTAAACACATTGTAACACGTATATCAAGGAAATATACATTTGTTTCTCTGCTTTTAAAGATCATTCTAAGTTCTTGATTTTACTCATAGTTCTTCATAAGTGTTTGGTTCCGAGTCGAAGGCAGGCTAAGAGCTTGGATCATAACTGAGCTCGAACTCAGTATACCACTGTTTTAACCATTTATTCTATCTTTAATTTGCTCATCTTATGCTGTTAAATCACTTGTATTAAATTAGTCCACATATCTTTAAAACCGCATATAAATTCAATTGTTATCCATTTTTAAGGGTAAGCAGTAGCATTTTCAAAATTTTAAAATTATTTCATGCAACCAAAGAACTACTAATTTTTTTTGTTGGAAAAATAGCCTTATGTTATGAAATAAAAGCAATATAGCAAGAACTATTTAATTAACTAGGACTAATAATAGAAGAGAATGATAACATCAGAAGAGAGGATTTATTTCTTTTGTTTTAGAGTATGGAATAGGTTCATCAGTGAACCTATTTATAGAAACATTTCGTTGTTAGAAAATTAATCCAAAACTTGTTATGAATACATAACCAATCTAAACCTGTTATCGATACATAACCAATCTAAAACCTGTTATGCATAGAGAACCAATCCAAAACCTGTTATGGGAGACATCCATCGTTGCAAGTGGATGGATCCATTTGCAGGATTATAACACTCCCCCTTGGATGTCCACTAACAGATAATGTGCCTCACATTAAAACTTTACTAAGAAAAACCCAGTGGGAAAAATCTTAGTGAAGGAATTAGAGTACACATATCTTCTAATACGCATTAAGAGTTGACTCATTAAAAATATTACCAGGAAAACCCAAATAGGACAAAGCCTTGGTTAAGGGAAAAAGAGTACAACGCGTATTTTTTTCCTGATAAAAAAACCTTATTTGATATCTCGGCGACGACGCATTCCAATCTTGTATCTTAACTTCTCAAATGTTGATGTCGGCAATATCTTATTGAACAAATCTGTCAATTTATCACTTGAACGAATTTGTTGAACATCTAATTCACCATTTTTTTGAAGATCATGCGTGAAAAAGAATTTTGGTGAAATATGCCTTGTCCTGTCCTTTAATATATCCCCTTTTTAGTTGAGCTATACATACACCATTGTCTTCATATAATGTTATTTGGATTTCCTTTTCTCATGAAAGACCACATAGCTCCTGGATATGTTGAGTTATTGATGTCAACCAAACGCATTCTCGACTCGCTTCATGAATGGCTATTATCTCTGCATGATTTGAAGAAGTAGCAACCATAGTTTGTTTTGTTGAACGCCATGATATGACAGTACCTCCACATATAAATAAATAGCCTGTTTGAAATTGACCTATATGTGGGTCAGACAAATATCCTGCATCTGCATAACCAATCAGTTGTGACCTAGATTCATCTGAATAAAATAATCCCATATAAATGGTCCCTCGTAGAATACTGAATAGATGCTTAATACCATTTCAGTGTCTTTGTGCTTCATGTGTGCCATAGACTGATTGGTCTATTATGCTTCATGTGTGCCATAGACTCAGTCCTTCATGAACTTTATTCGATTTGGAGCATTAGCAGCTGAATATGATATTTAGCATTGGATCAACAAATTTGCCTAGCAATATTTTACAAACGAATTATCACTTGAACTTCAAGTTCATAATTCTTGTACGAGGATCTAGATGTACTCATAATAATTCATTTCATGTAATACCTTTTCAGCTACCTATTTTCTCCCCCTAATGTTAGATCACCAAGACATATCCTCATCATTCTTTAGGGATTCATCTTTGTGCGTTATGGTGGAGCAATTAAATCATATAACACATTCATATTTCTAGATGGAACTTATTTGGTTCCTGACCCTGAACCAATTGTGATAGGGAGAATTTATCAGTAACTTGTTGGTTAGATGCGTACAAGTGCTGCTATATATTAAATAATACATCTGATACCAAATTTTTTTTGGAAGTTTTGTTCTCATAACCAATTGTTTATCTATATTTGGAGGCATATAATTTCTGATAAACCAACTTGGATTTAAACCAGCATTATCAAGATAAATCATTATAATTTACATTCTCGAAATGTGCTCTAATAATTTAAGCAAGCAACCCTGCAAAAGCCAAACTGCAAGTTGATAACAAACGCACATGTGACCATACAATAGATGCATCTATTAAAATCATATAATAGTAAACGGCCCACATGACAGGTGACTGAGCCCATATATATATCACCTTTTATTCGTTTCAGAAATCAACGGATTCAATCCCAACTTTAACTGGTATATTATGAGAATAATCAGCACAAAAGAATTCTTGAAGAATTTTCTACTTCTTCAATATACGCCAATGTGAATTCTCAATTAATTTTCGCATCATAAAGCCAACTTCTACTTCTATGATTTTATAGAAGTAGAAACAGGGGCTATGGACTTTAACAATAGCCCCTTCAATGCCTAGGAATTTACAGGTTAATCCATCGAGATTGATAAAGATGGACTTTAACAATAGCCCCTTCATATATTACTGCAAGTTCAACACTCTTCCAAAAGATCCCTCAAGGGTGTTGAACTTGTAGACTACAAAAATATTCACAATCTTAGAATATAAGATTTGTTCATTTGTTTAAGACTTAAAATAGAAGGATATGAAATAGAAACTTTAGTGTTGGTTTCTATTTCATATCCTTCTATTTTAAGTCTTACTAAAACTTTTAAAGTACTTAGAAACATTAACCATAGAAATAGAACATTGGTGTATTTACGTAACCAATCTAAAACTTGTTATGAATAAATAACCAATCCAAAACTTGTTATGGGAGACATTCATCATTGCAAGTGGATGGATCCATTTGCAGGATTTATAACACCTTACGGGAAATAAATATTTCCTAGAGTTATTATGTATACCTAATATTTTTAATATATGTTCTTAACAAAATAAGTATTTGTTACTACATGAAGGGTTATTTTATCATTTAACAATTTTGGTTCAGATATTGCTAATTCTTGTTCTTATCCCATCTTATATCTCGTATAAAATAAAGTACTGGTAACCAAGCAAAGTAGTATTAGCTAGCTATATTGAACTGTAGACAGAGATTAATTCTCGTTGTACACACAACCAAACGGGCGAGTTACATAAATTAATATAGGAAGAGCTGCCAAGTTGGAAAGAAAAAAGAACTATGATGATAACAAGTAATCATTATCCATTTACTAATCCTATACATGTATTGTTAGTAATATGTATTGTCGTAAAATAAACTATTCTGAAAAAATACAAAAATAGAAAGTTAGTAGAACAAGAACGTCAAAAATGAATTTTGAAAATAGTGTAGGAAAAAATCGAGCCAACTGAATATACAGTGTGTCCTTAAGGAAATTATTTCCCTCAAGTACCCGAGGTTTTGGAATATATCCTCCCAGGATAGAACGATTTAACTCACCGGAGTGTTGGTACCAAAAACGCCGGTGAAAAATGAACCAGTCGAAGGCTGTAAAACACACTGTAATATTTTGTGCAGAATAAGAAGAAGAAGATCATAAAATTTAGTTAGTAAAAATTCTGGGATTCAAGGTATATTTATAGCCAATTTCGTACTATTTCTGAAAAGGTGAAGCCGAAGCCGAGCGAGCGAGGCTTGCCTTCTTCTCAACTCTTTAAGAGCTAGAAGAAGAGCTTATCTATATATACACATAGATTTTGTTTCCTTCTTCCAATGGAGGACAAAGTGCACTAATTCAAAATTTTACTTCCTTCCATTTCTTTTCCCACCATTTTTCATTCACTCTCTTTAAGCTACACCAAGTTTAAAATTAAGCTAGACTAAGCTTAAAATTAAGCTACACTAAGCTTAAAGACCAACAATCCCCACATGAATGGGGAATGGCTATAAAATAAAGGAATGCACGGACGTGTGTGTGTTTTACATGCAAGAATTAATTGCATCTGGATAAGTAGGTTTCCCTTTAAACTTTCCGTAGTGAACTTATATCGGATATACTTGGTCAATCGGTAGATTTGATTTCTTTGAACCGTCGAGCTTTGTTGTATACCTAGACAACATAAGTCACACTATAAATCCTTAACCATCTATGATTCTCACAGTTGTGTTCGTTTCAGCCATGAACACCGCCTGGTTTCATGAGTTCTTAGAGCATGGGCCTTTACTTTCATTCCCCTTGAAGCGGCTTACACTTCACACCCACATAGGTGATTCCTAAACGTGTAATCCTAAAGACACACTATCTGATCATATCCTTCCAAACTTAGCAAATCATTAAAAAGCTTTATTGACTCATCAAAAAGCCTTAATACTTTACCTTTATTTCTGAACATTGTCTTCATCACGAGAATGGGTTGAGTTATTTGACAATGTTGAACCATCATTCATAACTTTGTTTGATCTCTTTGAACCTAGCTCTTGGGATCTCCAGTCTACTAGGTAGAGTTACCACCATGATGACTTGTCCTATGCCTTAACCCCATTCCCTTTGATGATCTTTCAACTGCCTCTCTAGATAGGCCTTTCGTAAGTGGATCCGACATGTTATCTCTTGACTTTACTGTCACGGCCCAAATTTCCCTCCGTTGGGTATCGTGATGGCACCTAGTCTTAAGGACCAGGTAAGCCTAATATTCAGGAATAACAATAATAATAAATAGAATCTAATACCTTTCTGAAATAAATAATTCTTTACACATTTTATATTCCCAAAATCCGGAAGTACAAGTCATAAGCTTTTAAGAATTTACACTAAACTCCTAAAAATACCATTGTTCAGAAATAAGTACAACAGTGTAAACAAAATATAAGATGGTGACTTCGAAACCGCGAACGCTGAAATAGTTTTACCTTGAGTCTCCACAACAGCAACCGCGCTACTATCAATCACTCGGCCGGCTATGCGAAAATCTGGGATCTGCACAAAAATGTGCAGAAGAGTAGTATGAGCACACCACAGCGGTGCCCAGTAAGTATCAAGACTAACCTCGGTGAATTAGTGATGAGGACTAGTCAAGACAACCACTGGTCTAATAAAAACTGAACAAGTATCAATATAGAAATCAGGAAAATAATGATATACATAAAGGCTATGCAATATAGCTAACAAGACAGTGAATTCGATAAAGAAGGAAAATAATATGTATCAGCGGAAACCATGAAGTAACACAAAGACTGAATAAAACACAGACAATCCCGATAGGTAAATATACAACACGTGCATGTAATGACTCAACAACTTCAACCACTTATACATCAAATTCATAATCATCTCCACGAGGTTTCGAACCTCGGACAAATCACCATATATGGGTCCCAATATCCGAACCCTAACACCTGGCGTCTTGCGCCCTCATTCGAGTACTAATTTCGCGGACGACTCACGCGCCAATTGGGTCATTCCCACCCATACGGTAAGCATAACAGGAATATATATACTTGAAAACAACAAGGAGTCCTGACTCCATTAGTAGTCCTTAACTACGTGTATGCTTGTGCAGGTGTCCTAACATGATTTCAACAAACAATAGACATAAGGAAAACAAAAGAGGAAACACGTACATTTTCATCTCATAAATTTTCACACGAATGAACTCACACGGTAAGTGTTCCAGTACACAATATCAACAACGAAGAATTCCCCCAGGCCAACACAACTATCACAAACAATCCCTTCCATAGCCCACCTTGTCATGCCATATGTGCAATATCAAAGTATATGCCCGCCTTGTTTCGCCACACGTGCATAAACATATTCCCACCTTGTCACGCCACATGCACAACACTCAATCTCGTATCCCTCCTTATCACGCCACATGTGCAATTATCAATAGTAACACGGCACGGCAGAAACCTCGTGCAAATCCCCATATCAATAACTGCACGGCAGAAACCTCGTGCATCACCACAACAAGTACAACAACAACAGTGGCAACAGTTCAAGATACAATTAATACATCAACTCAAGAGCCTTCGACCACAAGATAGGCAAAACTAGTTCACGAGAAATAAATATAATAAGGAGAGCTAGGCATATTACGAATCACTCAACAAGGATGGGAAATAACATGTAACAGCCGCACCTAATTACACGGGTGAACACAAGAAATCAACAAAAATTCGATAACTCCATATAAGGAAAATCACGAAGGTAAAGAATATCTAAACTTCTTTTAAGGTTGAGCAGTTACGAGAATATTGAACAATTTTCACTTAAGGACAAGCAGCAGAGAATATTCATAACTTCATTTAAGACCAAAACAATTATAGGTTGAGATGAAGATAATTTCAAAATTTGAGATACGTAGTTAAGAAGATATAGCATGATAGTAAAGGAAATAAAACCTTCAAATAAGCCAATTAGGAGTCAAGTAGGCAATAGGAGTAAATCCAAAAGTAAGAACTTCCACATTTAAGCAAATAAAGATGACACTAGAAATTAGAAAATTCAATCATGCCAAGGACACTTCATACTTGGTGAATATAAGGATCTAAGATTCCTAAAGGGTCAACTTTCCACAAATAAGTCTGAGCATGCGCTCGTCACCTCGCATACACGGACTACAATCAATATGAAAGACTCAAATCCTAAGGGGTAATTCCCCCACACAAGGTTAGGCAAGATACTCACTTCAACCGCTCAAAACAAACTTGAAATCACGTTCTTGCCACGGGTATCCGACTCCCAATGGCCCAAATCTACTCAAATCAATAGAATTGTGTAAATAATACAAGAAACAACTAGTTTAACCAATAAATTCGAAGCTAAGATGCGAAATTAGGAAAATTGCCCAAAAAGTTCCCCGGGCCCACGTCTCGAATTCGGGTAAAAATTATATTTTTCTGACACCCATTCACTCACAAGTCTAAACATATGAAAATCTCTCAAATCGGAGGTCAAAACCCAATCAAAACTCAATAATTCGATCTATGAAGTTTATCCCATTTTCTACCCAAAATTTTCGAAATTAAAGGTTGGATTTAAGATTGGAAACATGGAAGTTGGTCTATAATGGATAGAAATCACTTACCCAAATTACCCAGGTGCAAAAGCCTCCAAAAATTGTCTCTCTCGAGCTCCCCAATTCAAAAATGGTGAAAATAACATAAACCCTCGGTTCTGCCCAGCAATTCCGCACCTGCACCCCTTGGACCGCACCTGCGGTCCCGCACCTGCGGAACTACCATCGCAGGTGCGAAAACCCACTAAAAAGTATGGGGTCTCACCTGTGGTCTAATGGCCGCACCCGCGGCTCCGCACCTGCGAGGATTGGGGGTTTGGGCTAAGTTCTGCACCTGCGAACTCCTCACCACACCTGCGGAAGGTCCATCGCAGGTGCGAGACACCAGAACCAGCAATGGTTCAGCTGTCTCCCAAGTTCTTAAAACACCCGATGAGCATCCTAAATGTACCCGAGGCCCCCGGGGCCCCTTTCAACAACACACACAAGTCATATAACCTAACACGGACTCGCTCGAGGTCTCAAACCACATAAAACAACACTAACATGAGGAATTAAACTAAAAGTCCATGAAAATTCCTCAGAACTTCTATAAACATTAAGTTTTGCATTTAAGTTCTGAATCACGTCAAATTAAGTCCGTTTCTTACCGAGTTTCACAGATAACACATATAAATCATATCGAACCTGTACCGAGCTTCGAAATCATAACACGGGTCCGATATCACAAGTTTCACCTCAAATTTCATTTTCAAAAACCTTTATATTTTTCAGAAAACAATTTTCTTTAAAAATTTATTTTCTCGGACCTGGGACCTCGGAAATCGATTCCAGGCATGCGCCCAAGTCTCATATTTTTCTACGGACCCTTTGGGACCGTCAAATCACGGGTCCGAGTCCGGGTTCGTTTACCAAAAACGTTGACTGAAGTCATCTTTATTCAAATTTCCAATACAAAATTTTCATTTTTATCAATTTTTCACATAAAGACTTTTCGGCTACACGCTCGGGTTGCGCACGTAAATCGAGATAAGATAGAAGGAGGTTTTCACGACCTTAGAACACAGAATTAGATAGAATATACGGGATGACCTTTTGGGTCATCACATTTACGTAGTCAATTGTGATAACACCACTAGATAGTAGTTGTCTAACGGTATTATGTCTTCGTCGTATATGACGAGATTTTCCGTTATACATAACTCTCCCTGCCCTGCCTATTGTCGTTTGACTATCACAATGTATACAAATAGGTGCCAAAGGTTTGGGCCAAAATGGAATATCTTCCAAGAAATTCTGGAGTTATTCAGCTTCTTCACCGGCCTTATCTAAAGCTATGAATTCAGCTTTCATTGTAGAACGGGCGATGCACGTTTGTTTGGATGATTTCCAAGACACTGCTTCACCCCCAATTGTGAAAACATATCCACTCATGGATTTAACTTTAGATGATCCGGTGATCCAATTTGCATCACTATATGCCTCGATCACGGAGGGATATTTGTTATACTGCAAAGCATAGTTTTGGGTATGTTTCAGATACCCCAAAACTTGTTTCATTGCCATCCTATGTATGTGATTGGGATTACTTATAAATTGACTCAGTTTGCTACTAGCACATGCTATATCTGGTCGCGTACAATTCATGATATACATCAAACTTCCCAATACTCTAG